>PVJA010012682.1:0-51330 GCA_004027025.1 Myocastor coypus | reverse complement strand
GAACGCAGAGGCGGGGCAGAGGGGCGCAGGGGCTTACCCGCGGCGGGTGCGCAGGCTCAGCTCCCAGCGGTGGGGTTTGGGCTGGGCTGGAACCTGAACCTGGCTTTTATTCACTCATCAAGAAGGGAGTTGCTTGAGGATGAGTGACTGAGAATGGTGGGAAGGAGGTGGGTGCTATGAGCTGGGCTAGGTAGGAGGCCTGCATTTGCCTCTACAATATGCAGAGAGAAGGATATGCAGAGAGTAATCTGCATTACACAGCTGAGGTAGTGTCTAATGTTCTGGGTCAGTGTTTCAGCTCGGATGTGTGATCTCTCAAGCCCGAGGCAGTCATAGCCTCTTCCTCCAGGCTCCTCCCAGCCAACAGCATGGAGCACTGGCTCTTCATCCTTCCTCCTCCGAGCTCACACGAGAGAACACGGGTGGAGCCTCCAGGGAAGCACAGCCTGCCATCTTCAAAGATAACCACCAGTACCTCAGCTGGACCAGCATGCATTGCTCGAAGCCAATTGGAGGGATAAGGAAAAGTCTTAGCCAGCTCTATACATATCAATACATAGAAATAGGGTCCAGCACAGCTGAGATGGAGACAACCGCTCCCCCTTCAAGGAGAGACACCCAGGTGGCCCTCCACAGACAAGGTAAGGGCAACCTTGTCAGAAAGAGTTGACTTCTGTTTTTTAAGTCGAGAGGAGAACACTGGTACATTATAATCTAATGAAATTATGTCCAAAGTCACTCGGGAAAAACCTACTGGTGATCAATGCCAGGTTGATGAGCTCTCTGGCCTGGCAGGCAGAGTCCTCATTAAATATCTCTAGACTGCAGTCTCCAGAATGTCATCTCTTAAAAAAAAAAAAAAAATCCTCCTGCCCTCCTCATTTACAAAAGCTTTGTTTCCATGGTTTCCCTTTTTTCTTTTCACTCTCTTTTTTCCCCTTCTTTCCTTCTCCCCTCCTTTCTCCCTTGTTCCCTTCCCATCTGAGCTCAATAACTGGAAACACTTCCAGAAGTTCCAATATCTGTTTGTAGTAGTACTAGTTTCCTTTTTTCCTAGCACTCAAACCTCACTGAGCATTGGGGATTTGGAGAAGCTTCTTGTTTTGCAAATAATCCCACTAATGTATTATTTGCAAATCTTGTATCAGGTCATTGTGATAGTCACCCAACCATAGCAGTCCCAAGGGACCCCCTCCTGGCCTCGCAAATGGGCATACCTGCCACAAAGGCACAGCACCAACAGAGAAGAAGCTAGAATGTCCAAAATAACAACAGTAACTAAGAATAAAACTATCATGAGATATGCAATTCCTTGCTTCCCAGGACAAAAAGCACCCAAGTACCTTGGGCCGGAGGGCAGAGAAGTGCTAGGAAGGGACTTCCTAGGTGAGGATATAGAGAAGGCTTATGTCACTGGCTCTGCAGGTGGACAGAAAAGCATATCAAACAGTGCCACCATTTCTCTCCACAGCCCATAGATCATTCTGCAGTGAATATGACCGTCTTTATCACACTGTCCAATATGGTGGCCCCTAACCACGTGTAGCTGTCCAGCACCTGAAAAGTGCCTAGCACCACTGGGGAACTGAATTTCTCATTTGAATTCATTTCAATAGCCCCAAGTGGCTGGCAGTTGCAGTATTAGCCCAGCTAGGGTCTGTGCCCTAAGTTCCATCCACATGAATTCCACAAAGATGGTGACAGTCAGGGCCTAAGAAAGGTTCTCCGGAGGTTCTGCAAAATAAATTATTATACTCACCAGGTGAAGCAGGGCAATTTTGAGTCTTGGTTAAGTTGTGTCATTAGTATTTAAGTGTACCACTGAGATGGCTGAAAAGCACTTGATAACCATTTTACCAAACAGAGACACTAAGCGACACACCAATTAATTGATATGAACAATAACCACTCTTTGTGGAGCCTCTGCATGTTGTTGCAGGGCTTAGTGTACAACAGTCCTCCAAGGCATGCATGATCTCTCTTCATAGATGTGGTCACTGAGGCCCAAGGAGGGTAAGTGGCTTAGGAAAGACCACGCTAAGACTGAAGTTCAGATCTATCTTCAAAGCCCAAACAAGGGCCAGCGAGATGGCTCAGCAGTCTAAAGCACCTGCTTAGGCACACTTAGGCAATCGCAGGGACTGTGGTTCAATTCCTGGCACCACATGCTATGCCAGCCCCACCCCTAGGGCAGACTGAGCCGACCATAATATTAAAAAAAAGAAAAAGCTCAAACAAAATACAGTTCAGGCCTTTAGTGAAAATAATATTTTCTTTCAAGATTTAGTCAACAAGTTTTCTTTGAGCATTAATTACATATTTTCACAGTGGCATACTAAGTGGGGAGGGCTGGGGATAGAAAAGGAAAAAACACAATACACTGAACCTGAGAATTGTGTGGGCTTATTATTCGTCAATAACAAAGGTACATTAAGCATTTAATTACTCACAGTAGTTCCTCATGTGTATTATAACAATCAAGTGGGCTAGAATAAAAAATGAGCTAATAATTTTAACACTTCAGAAATATACAGAGGAATCAAACACACACACACACACACACACAAATACAAGCTACAAGATTAAAAAAAAAAAAATAGGGCTGGCCAAATAGCCAGCAGATTAAAGCACCTGCAAGCAGGCACAGGGGCCAGGGCTTCAATCTCTGGTTCTGCGATGCTGGCTCCACCCCCAGGATGCACTGAGACAGCAACTGAGACTTGGCATGGTGGCACATGCCTGTAATCCCAGCTCCTGGGAAGGCTGTAAACAGGTCGATCACTACAAGTCCAACCTAGTAGTGAGACCCTGCATACCCTGTAGACCCTTCCCTAAAATACAAAAAATAAAAAGAAAAATAAAAAATACAGTGAACCCTTGAGTTCTAACTGGCCTAACATATGAAGAGCTTGGGTTATAATCAGGGTTTTATGACTCAAGTGCCAGCCGCTTGTGCTTCCCAGGTGGTCCCAGGTACAGATTTAACCCTTAAAGAGTTCTGGGAGGAACACTGCAGCATCCTTTCCTCTGTGGGGTTAAATGAGAAAGCTTGGACCAACCCTGAGGTCTGTTGTGCACCAAAGAGAGATGTCGAAGGCTGTGTCGAGGAGCCTGGGCCTTTCAAATGACAGCTTGAGTAACAGCCAGTCCTGGAGAATTAGTTGAGTTCACAAGTCAAGGATCCACTGTAGAAAAATTGGACTTGATTAAAATTATAAACTTTCATGGAAAGGGCATCACTAACACACTGAAAAACAATTCACAGAATAGGAGGACATATTTCCAAATTATACATCTGATAAGGCATTTTGCACCCAAACTATCTTTTTATTTTTTAATATATTTGGTACACGGTCTCACGATGCAGCTCACACTCATAGTGATCCTCCTGTTTCAGCCTCCCCAGCGCTAGGATTACAGATGTGCACCGCCATGCTTGGTCAGCATGCAGTACCAGGAATTGAACCCAGCTCTTTCCACTTGCCTAGGCAGGAGCTTAGATGGCTGAGCTATCTCCACAGCCCCCATTTTTAAAAAAATTTAAGAATTCCTATAACTCAAGCAGGAAAAGTAAGTAACTGTACACTTTGTGAGTGTTTATACTTTGGTTTATCTTGGTTCCATATCTCAGAGCGGAGTTCTCTGTTATATTTAATTGCATGCTTAGGATTTTGAGGAAGTGCCCAATTGTTTCCCACAGTGGCTGTGCAGTGTCGTAACCCCCACCAGCAGTGCACAAGGGTTCCAGATTCTCCACCTCCTTCCCAGAATTTCTTCTTTACTTTTTGTGTTAGCCACTTACATGGCTGTGAATTAGGACTGCAGAATGGTTTAACTGACCTTCCCCTAATCACTAATTATGTGCTTGTTGATTGCTGTTACAGTCTTTGCTGAGCCATTCTTGGTTTTTTGCTCTTGTACCTGTTTGTTTGGTTTTTGGTACGGGGTATTGAACTCAGGACCAGGCACTTATGCCCCTAAGCTATCTCCTCAGCCCACAGTCTTTGCAGGAAGGCAGGCTCAAGTCCCTTGCCCATTTCCCAGTGGGTTGTTTTTATTGAGTTGTAGAAGTTATCCTTACATTATCAACACAAGTTCTTGGTCAAATACACTAATATTATCTACAAATCTTTTTTTTTCTTACTTTGACTCTGTTCTTCAAGTCAAATAAGGTTATCCAGCAAGTAACTCTTTCCTCATTTAGGAAAACAAGAACCACATTGTTTAAAAGGGTCATCTTACTCTCTGAGGAGGGTCTGAGTGCACCGCATGGGAAAGGCTAACTGCCTGGGAAAGAGTGACGGAGACTTCAGGACACAGCAGGCTGGGAACCAAATATGAGGGTTAAAGAAGTTCAATATTTTTTAATTAAAAAATTTCTTGCCTTTATTTATTTTTTTTACTTCCTCTAGTTATTTTTCTCTGTCACTTTTTCCCCAAATATATCTGAGTACTTCCTCATCATAATATAAGCCAGACAGGGCAGTGACCCGGAGAATCTGATTCAACCCACAAAACAACAGATATGAGCCACAGTGTGCCACACCACCAATAGAGCAAGAAGCCCGGGGGACACGCAAACATCTGGGCCACTTGAAGCCTAAGCCTGGTAAGTGGGGTCCGCCTCCTGCAGATCAACCCCCACTAAGTAGATAAAACCAAGGTACATACAGTAAAAAGGAGACCCAGACAGAGAGGAGCCCAGTATGCAAATGTCCTTCCTGACAGACCACAGAAAGGGAAGAAACAGGACTCAAAATGACCCCCAAAGGCAAATCATGGGGAAAATCCAGCGCAATATGCACAGTAAGCTCTTCACAAGAGGCTAGTTATAAAAATTAAAGCATAACACTAAGAACAAATCCTAGTATTTAGGGTTAGGACAGCAATTAGATAAGAAATAAGGGGAATCTGACTTGACCAAAATGTGCAGAAAGGAAAAATAGGAAGTTCTGGTCAACCAAAAGCTGAACAAGTGTGGAAAGCACAACATAGTTAAAAACTGATACTGGCCCTGGGGATGTAGCTCAGTGGCAGAGCGCTCGCCTAGCACACACAAGGTCCTGAGTTCAATCCCCAGCACCACCAAAAAAAAAAAAACAAGCAAACAAACAGAAAGCTGATCCTGTAAGGCGAGTACTGTCCCCATCAAAGGAGCTGAACAAACTCCACAGCCAACCATGTGCCAGTCCCACATGCAGACTGGATCTGAGCACAAAGACAGATCATGCCAATAAAGCGCAGCCAAGAGAAGGGGCTGGGAAGACAGAGGCCCAGGACACAGATGAAGCTCACAACAGTCCCTGCAACAGGATCCCCCATGGGAGTGCAGGTTTAGAGGGCTAGGAGGTATGCGAAGAACTGCAAATGAAGACTGACCAAAGCCCTTTGTGTCACCTAAGGATGAAACTTCTAGCTGCACTGTGAGGCTTCCTCTGCAAAATTATTTTCTTTTTCTTTTTTTTTTTTTTTTGTTTGTTTGTTTTGTTTTGTTTTTTGTCTTTTTGAGACAGGGTCTCGCTATGCAGTTGAGGCTGGCCTTGAGCTCACTTTTGTAGCCCAGGCTGGTCTCGAACTTGCACCAATCCTCCTGCCTCAGCCTCCCAAGTGCTGGGATTACAGGTGTGAGCCACCACGCCCGGCTGCAAAATCATTTTCTAATAACGTTAGCCAACATTGGTCCCATGGGGTTAAGAAGCTATAATCTCTTTTGATGTCAGTGCCTGAGAAACAGGCTCCGATGGTTATCCGCCAACAGCAGCAGCCTAAGGAGTTCTCCAGAGATTACAGCGAGCACTTCAAAGCTTTTGGTCAGTCCTTTAGGTTTCTCAGTCTTTTTGCTGCACAGATTCCAGGTTGCACCTTGGCAGATGTGCACACGCACACACTCTGATCATATTCACTGCGCCCACGCACAACCCACAAGTTCATGATTCCAAACACACCTGTGGCTCCTGAGAGGCCAGAGCTGACCTCGCCTCCAGGTCACCGTTGCTCAAGGAATAACAAACACCTCAATAGAGTCTCCATTGAGCTGGGCATGGTGGCACACACCTGTCACCCCAGCACTCGCCTGGGAGGCTGAGACAGGAGGATCCTTGGGAGCTCGAGATCAGCCTGGGCTACAGAGTGAGCTCAACTGCATAGCGAGACCCTGCTTCAAAAAGACAAATTAAACAAAATAGTCTCCATGGACCCCAAGGGATGGGAGTGGAGACTGATCACAAGCAGGCACTGAGCAACTTTCTCCTACCAGGAAATTATTGTAAACGTGGATCATAGAGAGGGGTACACAGCTCTACACACTCACCAGAACACCACTGATCTTACAACAGGTGGATTTTATGGTATGTAGATTACATCCCAATAGAGTTCTTTTCTTAAAAGTACAGTCCTGAGACACAAAATGCAAGCCAGCCCACAGAGCAGATCCTTTGTTCATATCCATCATATAAATCACTCAATCTAAAGACAAAATGTAGGGGCCAGAGAGATAGCTCAGGAGCACAAGTGCAAGGTCCTGAATTCAATCCCCGCTTCCACAAAACAAAAAGACAAAATGTAAATAAATAAGTAAATAATGACAAAAATATCACAGTCTTTTCCCTTCAATCTTATTTATCAAAAACAATGTGGTTTTTTGCAGGTATGGTAGTGCATGCCTGTAATCACAGCACTTAGAAAACAGACAGGAGGATCATTAAAGGTTCAAGGCCAGCCTGAACTACATAACCAGATCCTGTCTCAAAAAACAATTAACAACAGCAGCAACAACAACAAATTATATAGGTACTTCAACATTTAAAGCTGTAAATGCTAAAATTCCCTTATGACATGATTTTGGAGGTAGTCTCCCTGGATTGCAGCCTTCTCTAGATCCTCAGTCTCCTGACCTCTAGCAGCTAACCTGCTTCTGCTCAAAACTGTGTCTCAGCTTTCAAATCCTTTGTAAGGCACAGTCAGTGCACACCACGGAATTGTTTAAACTACTCCACACATGCAAGTGTCCTTGTATTTATATCAGCACATCACCTGGCGCCCTCAGGAGTTACCGAAGCGCAAGTGTGGATCTTCCTGCCCATCGTCTCCCAGTGGCTTACAGACTTACACTTTGAAAGAAAGTCCCCAAGTCATCACTGTACACAGAACAGAAGCTATCCTAGTTTCTGGTTAAAACAAGGTATTTTCTAAGTCAACAACAGAAAAATAATTTTTAAATAGATATATTCATATTGTTTGTTTCCAGAAGAACTGGACAAAAAAAAAAAAAAAAAAAAAAAAACATCAGCATCTCCTCAGAGATGCCTAGCAAATAGAGGAAAATAACACAAGAAAAATAAAGCCATCTCATAGGGTGGCTGGCATGAGGACACGATGACCAGGCCTGCACAGAGCAGCACTGCCACCTGCAGAGCCAGCAGAGGCAGGGGCTCAGCCTGGCTGCTTACTGGGGACCCCTGGAACCCAACCCAGCCCCAGAGGCCTGTCGCCTGTTTGCTTGCTTTTCCTTTTTAAAGTCCATGTGGAAAAGGAGGGGAAACTGCTGCATAGGTTGGACTCTACTCTGAAGAGCAAGTGTCTGGTGTTTCTCCTTCCCTCTCGTGGGCAGGACTGGGGAATAATGCCCTAGTAAAATATCTGTGGTACCAGACAGGCCATGCTTCATCACTGACATCAGGAAAAGGACAGCAGCCACTTCAAGCCACCTTTGGCCTCCCTGGCCCAGCTGCACACATGGCAGCGGGAAGATCTGCTGTCCCACATCTTCAGAGCCACACACGGAGAGACACCACGTGGCAGGGCCAGGTGCTAGCATGGGGTGGGGGAGGGGGAACGTGTCCTGCAGTCCCCACTCATGCTGCTCAGCCACAGAAGCCCCCTGACCCCAGAACACTAAGAACTGGCCGGGACTCAGAGGACACGTGAAAGCTCCAGTCTAGCATCCAAGAGCCTCTCTAATCCCCAGGGGACTCCTTTGGGCACCACCCAGCCTGCCTGAGCAAGGCAGAGAACAAAACAAGGACCAGGCCAGCTGCATACAAGTGGCCTAGAAACCCAAGCAGATAATCGCACTCCTGGCATTCCGGGCTGTCCTTGAATGCCGCCTCTGTTCTGCCTTTTCTGCTACAAAGTACAGAACTTGACAGCTGGGAAAGATCACAGGGGCCAGGGCAGTACAGTCACTTCCAAGGGTCACAGAGCAGAGAGGTGGCCTGGGCAAGACAAGCGCCAAAACTAGAGGACACTATTGTTCCAGACTCTGAGCCACAAAGTCCACTAGAAAGGATGTCCCCACTCCAAGAGGGAGTCCCACGAGGGGACAGCTGGGAACTGGGTCTGGATTCTGAGGCAATGCCAGGGTTCAAACCCAGTTCTGGCCTTTTCTGGCCTACACAGTCAGGACAGGTTCCCAGCCTTCTCTCTTCTGCCATAGCAGCTGGGAACAGAGCCCGCCTGGCAAAGCAGCCTTGGGGTGAGATGAATGCAGGAAACTGCCCACAGCTCATCACTGCCATGAAAGAAGGGGCAAAGGGGGCTTACAACTTGGAGACTCCAGGCAGGACTGCACAGAGGGAGGGTGTGGTTGCGAAATCAGTAAAACACACTTAACTTCAAGAAAATGTAAGGCCATGCCAAGGGGCAGATCAACAGCAGTCAGGAGCAATAAAATAAAGCAGGAACATGGTGTGAGCTATTAGGCGTGACCCAAATCAGTGACATCAAACCGTCTCACATCAAGCGGACAGTGTCAGCAACGCAGGAGGCGCTTTTGGTCATTCTTGGGGCAGAGAATTATGGCGGACCATTACAGTCTTCATTCTTATTCTGTTTTCCCAGTTTCATGCAGACGTGTACTGCTTTACATTTTTTTTTAATTTTTTTTTTATTTATTATTTTTATTCTTGTTTGAGAACCTTTGTTTATTCACTCATTTTTATGGCTGGCTCAACCCACCCCGAGGGCAGGGCTGGCACAGCATGTGGTGCCGGGGATCGAACCGCGGTCCCTGAAGCCGCCCAAGCTTCCCCAAGCAGGCGCTTTAGACCACTGAGCCATCCCGCCAGGCCCCTATACTGCTTTACAAAACAAAATAAAATGCAGGTTGTAAATGTTAAAGGAGAAACCTGACACCAGCCTGGTCTCCAGCAGCCACAGAGCACCCACACAGGGTTGAGCCCCTAGAAGCAGGGCATTGGCCCTCAGCAGCCAAAAGGAGGTGTTTGGAAAAACTAAAAGTCAAAGGGAACCTCAGAACAACCAAAGGAGCAGGGCTAGGGAAGGCCAGAGGCTGCAGGTCAGCCGGGGCTCTGTAAAACAGGAATACATTTCAAAAAGAAAAGAAACCAGTGTAACGACTTCCACAGTCCCTGGTCTAAATAACAGAGCCAGAAAAAGAAAAACAGCAAAGGAAGTCCTGGGGAAAGCTAATCAGTCACCAAACTCTTTTGCCCCTGTGTGGACAGAACAGCAGGCCCCAAAGCTAAAAGCCAAAGAGCAAAATGGATGCCAGAAGGACCTGCAGCCTCCACAGGGGCACCATGGCTCTCTGACTCAGCAAGGGCCAAGCAGATCTCCTCACACATGAGAAGCAGAGAGGCTGTTTCTGGGGCAAGAGAACATCCCGTGGGGCCCCAGAACAGTAAGTGCCCCTGGCTCCTTTCTCCACAAACTTCCCTTCCCACCTGCAGCCCCCAGCCTCCAGGGTGAGCTCCCAGCTTACCTCCTGCTTTGGTCTGAATGAGTCTGTCCCACGGAGGGAGGCTTGCCCCCAGTGGGGCATATAAGAGACAGTGGGGTCTTTTTCTTTTTTTTTTTTTTTTTTTTTTTTTTGGCGGGACTGGGGTTCAAACTCACAACCTTGTACTTGCCCAGCAAGCACTTGTGCCATAGAGCTATCTTCCCAGCCCCAATGGGCGAATAGGTCTTTTTTTTTTTTTTTTTTCCAGGACCAGACCAGAGTTTGAACTCACGACCTTGCACTTGCCAGGCAGGCACTTGTGCCACGGAGCTATCTCCCCAACCCAATGTGGGGCCTTTAAGAGGTGGAGCTTTGAGCAAGTTCATTAAGTCTCTGGGGTCCTTCCTTGAGGAATTTTTTTTTAAGAATTTTTTTTAACCTTTATTTGTTTATTCACTCATTTTTTTATGGCCGGCTCAGCCCACCCCGAGGGCAGGGCTGGCGCAGCATGTGGTGCCGGGGATTGAACCGCAGTCCCTGCAGCCACCCAAGCTTTCCCAAGCAGGCGCTTTAGACCACTGAGCCATCCTGCTTGGCCCCAAGAATTTTTATTTTATTATTTATTTTATTTTATTTTTTTTTTCTTGTTTCAGAACCTTGGCTTATTCACTCATTTTTATGGCCGGCTCAGCCCGCCCCAAGGGCAGGGCTGGCGCAGCATGTGGTGCCAGGGATCGAACCACAGTCCCTGAAGCCGCCCAAACTTTCCCAAGCAGGCGTTTTAGCCCACTGAGCCATCCTGCCAGACCCCACCCCCCGCCCCCAGGAATTAAAGTGCCTCTTCCTAGAGGGTTGGTCTAACCTGATCCTCACTCCTCTGCACACATTCCTGCCCTCTGCTGTCTGCCAGGATGCAGTGCAGCCAGGGGGCTGCACCAGGGCTGATGCTGCACTGCCCAGACCTTCAGCCTCCATAACTGTGGGCCCCATCAACCTCTCTTCTTTATAAAGTCCCAGTCTCATGTATATTATTACAGCCATGGAAAACAGACTCATAAACCTCTTTTGCAATGATTCCTTGTAGTTCATATGAAGGAGTGGGAGGACGACAGAAGGAAGATGCAGAACAGTCAGAAGAGAGAGCTCAGGGCTCTCCCAGCTCCCATCTGGACCTTACCCTTCTCTGATCTACCCTACAACTGGGAAGACTGCAGTAAAATAGATAAATAATCGTATTAAATTATAAGCCAAAAAGTAAAGCAAACCTCTGTGAGCCCCCTATTAATATAAATGAGTAACTAAATGAGCAAATAAACGTGATGATCAAATCTTCCTTACAAAAAAGGAATGAGGGAAACAGAATCAATCCCCTTCTCCCTCCACCTCCTTCTCTACTCTCCCTCCATCCCCAAACAAGATGGTCTTCCGCTGCCCCTTACACACCATACCCTGTGGTCCCTGGAACTCACCCCGATAAGTCCCCCCATCAGCTGTCCTGGTACAGAACACTGGGCCTTGGACTGAGCCTCACCCTTGGCTTCTCTGCTTCTACAGCCACGAGATGTTCCTCAGGCTCTGCGGGAGTGGGATGCTATTCTCCTAATAAATTTCTTGTCCTGTGTCCTATTGGTTCTAACGCCCAGAAGTAAATCCTAATCTAGCACTCTAATGTAAATCTAAAATTATTCCAAAATAAAAACACTTGAAAAACCGTGATGATCTTGGGAGATGAAGTGTGTTTGTCCTAAGACTTTGGGTCCCCATAACACACCTAAGAGCTACAGTCACCCTTGGCTGAGAAGCATCAGAGAACCTCTTTTTGGCCTCTGCAAAGGAGTCCCAAGGAAGGAGGGGTCTGGGTCCTCTAAATGATTCACCCGGCTCTCACAGCCAAGAGGCTTCCTGATGCCCTCCTGCAGGGTCCTTGCTCGAAGCAGGGGTGGCTCCAAGCCTAGCCCAGGCCCAGACAGATGCTGTGGCCCTGGTCCCACTGCTCAGCCCTACACAGGGTCACCAGCACACCCAAGGTACCAATTCTGAGTACCTGAGTACTCAGCAGTAGCTCAGGCACAGAGAGGTTCTGCTTCCTCTTAGGTGTCTCCCAAAGCTTCTTGGAGTCATCAGGCTTTTGCACAGGAGGCTGAGTCTAGAGTGTGTGGTGCTTGGAGCAAGGGCAGGTGACAGGCATGTCGATCCACTGATTGGGGTGACACCGTGCTGGCAGGGGTGAGGGGTGTGAGTGCCACACCCACCCTAGAGTGGGCAGCCTGTGCGCAATAGCAGAGACAGAAAGTCTTGTCTCCTCTTGGCTTGCTTGCTTTTGCTGTCTTCTGCTGCCCTGAACTGTTGCTCTTCTGCCAAGTGCCACCTTGCCTTGGAGCCAGCTGCTCATGGACTGAAACCTTTACGAACTGAGAGCTAAGGACTGGGGAGATAGCTCAGTGGGGTAAGAACCTGCCTGGCAGGCACAACGTCCTGAGTTCAATACCCAGTACTGCAGAAAAGAAAAACTGAGAGCTAAAGTAGCCTTTCCCCCCTTTAACTCTGGGTGTTCCATGTTCTGTCTCAGCAAAGCCTTGGCACACAGTCTTCTTCTGAGCCAGCTTGAGTACCTGGTCAGTGCCACCCAAGAGACAAACTGTCACAAAGCCCTCACAACCCTGTGCAAGAGGAGACGGAATCCTCCTAGCACTCTTGAAGAAAAGTATGTACGGAGACGTTCTCATCAGCTAAAGCGGCTCTCCTTATGTAGGAATTTATTGGTGAGGCTTTGTGTTTGGGGGAAGTCCTTTTTTTTTTTTACTTTTTAAGATAAAGATATAGTGACAGAGGCTGGGAATATAGCTTTAGTGGCACCGCATCTGCCTGGCAAGTGCAAGGTCCTGAGTTTGATTACTGGCACTCCCACAAAAAATTATATATAACGCTGGAGATAGATATAGACAGATATAGATATAGATATAGATATAGATACAGATACAGATATAGATATACATATAGATATAGATATAGATAGATATTAGTTTGCTTATAAAAATAGCTCCAAATTCTCCACCCCTCGCCCATGTATGTAGGTTCCTTATTCAGGGCAATTATGTGTCTTTCTTTTTTTTTTTTAGAAAAGAGAAAGAGTTTTATTTCCCAAGCCTTGAAGCTAGACTAGCTGCGTCACCAACAGAGGTGGCAGCATGAACCGCATGGCGCCCTCCAGTGTTCTAGCTACTCTCTGGGAAGACCGCTCTGTGGCCATTAGAGCAGATCAGAGTGAGCTCTCTGTAGGACAAGGAAACCTGTGGCATAAGCATGATTCACCTTGGCCGATGCCACCCAGTCAGGTCCACAGCCCAGCAGGTGACACCAGACATCAGAGCAACCCCAGCCACAGAGACAACTGCCCTTGAGCCTGCAAAATCATGAAGAGAGGGCTGCTTAAGTCACCATATTAGAGGGCAGTTTGTGACACCCCAAGGCATACCTGGCACACCTGGCATGCGGCCTGAATGACGATAACTCTTCTGAACTTCAAAGTCTGACCTGCTGATTGGAAAAAGGTCAGGAAATACAGAAAAGAAGAAAGGTACCCCAAGTGGGCTCTAGGAGGAAGCCACTCCAGGGTGGGGAGGTCTCTAGGAGGGAGCCACCCCATGTGGGGTGGGCTCTGGGAGGAAGCCACCCCAGGTCAGCTCTAGGAAGAAGCCAACAGCCTGGCATGCTCCTTCCCATCGTGGGGTACATACCTAAACAACCAGGAAGGAGGTCAGTTTCATTTGAATTCTGCATTTTGCTTTTGATTCCCCACTAAAGATCCAAGATGGAGCTTTTCTTCCACCGTTAGTCCCTGAAAACACCATTTCTAATGGCTTCAAACGTTCCGCTTGTCCTGGTTGGGCACTAATTTCAACCTGTGCTGGGTTTTTCTGTGGTTTCTATAACTACGTGGATAACGACAAACAAAGTCGCCTCTTATTCCCATTATGCTGCTAAGCTGAACACAGCAGGCCACGCTCAGAGAAAAGCATGCGAGCTGCTAGTTGCCTACTCAGAGCCATTCCACACACACACTCACATGCACACACACACATGAGTCAGTTGTCCACCCTGTGCCCTACCAACCATGCATTCGAAGTTGGGCCTCCCCAGCCCCCAGCAAGAGAGCTAGAGGAGAACCCTGCTCACGCCAGGCTGTGGGCTCCACCTAGGCCACCATCAACTGCATAGACCAGTGATGGCAAGCCTTTCAGAGCTTTCAGTGGTAGCAGCCAGCTGTGGCACGCATGCCACAGATCAGCCACCACTGGCATAGATCGTTTGGTGTGATTCTGGCCAGTGAAACACGACAGGTCTTTCAAGAAGCTTTCTGAAAACGGTTCTGTTTTTCAAAACAACAACAACAAAGATACCAGTGAAAAAAAAGAATGATCCCTTTTCTTTAACTCTAGATGGGAATGTGTGATGATGTGACATCTGGAGCTGATGCAGCTATCTTGGGACTCTAAGGAGCTCTAAGGGCTGTGGAACAAGAAAATAAAGAGCCTTCATCCTTTGTGACATTGCTCAGTTGCTGAATTCCCTAGAATATCCTGCTTCCAGACAGTTGGATAATAAACCTAAATCTTTTACTGTTTAAACAATTATTAGCCAGTTTTTCTGCACCTTGCAGCCAAACAACAGAGACCCGAGGATTTGCTCACTTATTACCAACTTGGGCTCCCAGGAAAGGTTATAGCAGTGAACTTTCTCTGCACCCTTACATGGGATTGCCTAAAATTTATAATTTGGACAAAGGCATTTAAAAATTCATATTTTAACATCCAGAAACTTGATGTAATTTTCTCCTGTTCAAATTAAAAGCAAACCAAAATCCCTTTGCTTAGAAGTGCCGCCGTGTATTATGAGCATTTCCATGGCTATTATGTTTTTTGCAGAAAAAAAAAAGCTCCCAGAATGGAGCCTTGTCCCCTCACAGTTAACAGACCACTACAGCTATATAAATGAAGCAAGTACTGGTCACGTATAAACCTGCACGGCAGCTGGGGTCATCTTAGGGTTTATTAGTCTGGAACTGGCCAAGGGATCTTGTCTTAGTTACCCTTCTCTCATTGCTGGGACAAATACCCTACACCCAAAATGAAGGAAGGAAAGGTTTGTTCAGCTCACAGTTACTGGAGGTTTCAATCCATACTCAGCTGGCTCCATACTCAGCACAAGGCAGAGGGCAACCTTTCACGGTGGCAGCAAAGAGCAAGAGCAAAATGGAGTAGTAGTGGCAACAATGGCCACAGAGCAAGTCTGTCTCTCTGTCTTTCTTATATGACACTCAGGCTCTCTGCCTCAGGCTGCGTAGAGCACTCACACCCCTAATTCCAGCAGTACTCAGATGCATCATCCCAGCCTTGGATCCCCCACAATCCCAGTGGGTCATGAGTTAACCACCAACTCTACAAATCCACCCCATGACTGCATGAGACTTTGGGGGAACACCTAGAGACAAACCATAACAGATCTCTTCTAGATTTCCAAACATGTTTGCATTCCTGGGCTGGGGGAGTAGCTCCGTAGCAGGGCCCTTGCCTAGCATGCATGGAGCTCTGGTTTCTGTCCCAGCCCTGCAAAAGGGAAGTTTGTATTCCTGGGATAAAATGGTACAGGAGTATCCTGAAAGGTTATTTTATTAGAATTTCCTTTTTAACTCTTTCACATGCTTTCCGAGTTTGGGGGAATTTAAACAATCTCACTAGTAAAACTGCAGTAGCAGTCAGCAACCCCATGCTAAAGGGAAACATCCCTGCAGACTGAACAGTTACAGAGAAAGGGCTGCAGCCTCTGCAGTGGGCCTCGTGGAATGCCACATCCCTGCAGCTTCTGCTAGGGCAGGTGCAGTGCCGGCCTATGCGCCCATTATCCCTTCACAAATCTCCCCCACCGTGCAATACTTAAGCTGAGACTTAAGCCCAAGTAGGTTTTTGTTTCTCTTTCTTCTTTCCTTTGCATCAGAAATACTTCTCTGTGTTTCCAAATAGTGTTACAAAAGAGGGGAAAGAGAACCCTGCCTTCTTCACTTCTGAGCACACAGCCACCACCTGCCCACTTCCCACCATGCCCAGGTGTGTCTGACATCTATTTTCATGATGGCACTGCAGGAAAGACTTTTGGAGGCCTCGTTAGCAAACAACAGCAGCGCCCACCCTTCACCAAGTGTCTGAAGAGGTCAGCGAACTGGTCAAAGTGAAGCCACGCATCATTTCAGCTTGGCTTTGAGAACACACAATACCTGTCCGTGCTGGGCTTGGGCCAACATATGCCATCACTTCCGCTGCATCTTGACCCGGTCACGAGGCCAGGTTGGACTCAGGGGATGGAGACACAGCTCTACCTCCTCAGTGAGAAGAGCTGCAAAGGCACAGAGATGGCAGAAGTAGAGCAGTGTCTTTCCACGCAAGCTGGCACTCAGCACCAGTTCCCCACAGTGGCCCACTGTGTCCGCTGCCCACGAGCCCAGTCCTCTCCTCTCTCACCAAGTCCTCTCCTCCTCAGGAAGCAGTGCTGGATTTTTTAGGTCAATTTTTTTTAGCTGTCTTGGAGACCCAAGACATAAGGAGCAGAAGTGTCAAGGAGCCATTCAAGAACCTTCTGGGGAGGAGGTTCCATGGGGATGGGACAACAGAGATGCCACAGCAGAATAGAGGTGTGACGGGTGTGAGGTCTGATCAGGAGTGAGTGACTGGCTGCTGGGGAACCACGAACCACACCTCTGCCTTTTAGTGGGTCAAGGATATGGAAAGTGAAGGCTGGGCCCAAACAGGGTGGCGGCCACCAAGGCACTGCTTTCCCCATGTCAGAGGCATGTGGCAAAGCAGGGCATGTCCGAGGGCACGACTTCGCCGTCAGGAGCTGCCCTAGTGGGGCAGAGCTGTGCCTCGCAACAGATAAAGCAAGGGCTGGGCCGGGTCTTGGGTGCCTCCCAGTACCAACAAGCCAGAGCTGCAGGTCTCAGTTCCTACCAGATTTATTCGTTCTTCAGGCCAGCTGGGATGCTCGGCTTCTCAGAGTTTCACAAGGCAGAAGAAACATGGCCACCAGCAAGGGCTGGGCCGGGTCTTGGGTGCCTCCCAGTACCAACAAGGCAGAGCTGCAGGTCTCAGTTCCTACCAGATTTATTCGTTCTTCAGGCCAGCCGGGATGCTCGGCTTCTCAGAGTTTCACAAGGCAGAAGAAACATGGCCACCAGCAGTGCCTTAAACCCAACCCGTGAAGATAGGGGTTCCACTACCTTAGATGATCAAATGCTAACAACGTTTTTATTCTGTCAAAAGGCCTTCACAGCAGGGCCAGATAAGCACACCCCTCAGGGCAGCGCAGTACGACAGTAACTAAAGGCCAATGCGGACCTATAGGCAGAAGTAACTTTGCTGAATTTTCTCACACAGAGGATTACAATTATTTCTTAGGCAACACAGGCTAAATTCATAAGCTTCAAAATGATGGAAAGCAAAAAGAAAGCATCCCTGTCATCTCCATCTGCAGCCACTCAGTGGCCTTCCTCATTGACAACCAGTCACCACATGTTCTATGCCTACAAGCTGCACACGCACACACACACACACATGCACCCACATCATTGTACACTAATGAATGGCATTAAGGATATGTTTCAGGCTGTGCCATTTTCCCTTCCTAATGGTAAACTACAAGCATTGATCTACATAGAGCTACATCCATCTCTTTAAAGATTATCAGGTCCTATTACTTAACCAGTTTCCTGGTGATGAGATGATGGGTACTTAGGTTGTTTTCTGGATTTTGCCATTTCAAACAGTGCTGCCCTGAGGAGCTCTGTCCTTTGACCAGCTATCTTGAAAGATTCAAGGGTATCTGCTGGGTAAATCCCTGTCCATAGAATTGCTCGACCTGTGCTCACTAAGAATTTGCAACCTGGACAAAACCAACCAAACCGCCATCCAGAGCTCTAGACTAGGGCCTAGCTAAGGACAATCCACAGGCCACATCCAGCCCAGGATGCTTTTACATTTCTAAAGGCATACTTAGGGGAAAAAAAAAAAAAAAAAAGAGGAGGAGGAAGGAGAATCAGGGAAGATTATATGACAGAGATCTTACACATCACCCATAAAGGTTAAATTCTCCAGCCTACCCTTTTATGGAAAGTTTCCCGGGTGGGCACCTATAGTCCCAGCTACTGGGGAGGTGGGGATAAGAGTGTCCCTTGAGCCTAAAACTTAGAGGCCAGTCTGGACCACATAATCTGGCTTCTATTTCAATAAAAAAGAAAAACAAAAAGCAGTGCTGGGCCCTAACCTAAAGCAACTGCCATGAGCGACAGTAAATTGTTCCCTTCCACTTCTATCTTTGCCCAGATTAAGGTTATAAAGTCAAACTAAGATGTTTCCAGTTTTGTTAAAGTTGAAGCAAACAAGGTACCCATAATCCTTATCTCCTGGCACTGTGGTTTTTCTAGGGAAGAGGACAGCTTGTTCCAGGATACAAATATCAGCTGACACTTGAATTTCTCACCTCACAATCACAAGTGGAAAGGAAAGGTTAGAATCCCCAACTGTTAGAACTGGAAGGAACTTTAAAGGTTATTTGTCTGAGAGATATATTTTGTGTACTAGTAAAATTTCCAAAATAATTGAGAGGGTTGAAACAATGGTTGCCAACATTTTATTTCACCAAGCCATTAAAAAATAAAAGCAATCCAATCTCCATCTACTTTTACTATCACTTAATACAATAATTTATCATTAAAAAATAGCAGAGTAGACCCAGTATTGGAATAAAGGAGAATCTATTAAGTTAAGTAGATTTAGCATCAAGAAAAGTCAACCACAGTCACTTTTTTTTTGACGGTTCTGCTTCCAACTGGGAAAAATCCATATCAAACATGTGTTTTGCACCCCGCTTCATTGTGTTTACACTATGCAAAGTCTCCATATCCAAATGGCACACTCAAGACTCAGTTCTGCTGCTGCTGGTTTAGTGGGAGACCCGCAACCAGAGCGCGGCCACACCTCCCAGTCCAGCCACCCTGGGTCCCAGTTCCCTAGGTCACATCTCTAAACAAGTGAGTGGCACACTCTCTCCCTGCCCCTTCTCACTGCTCCTCCACCTGGGGTCTGATCCATTTGTCTCTCACCTGAAACATGGCTTTTATTTGTCTTCACTGAGGAGTACTGGAGCCAAACCCAAACAAAATAGAACACTCTCTCCTGAGGGGCTAATGCTTCCCCACAAATGCCCAGGGAACATCACCCATCCATTCCCTATGTGTCTAGTTTCCCCATCGTCCTTATAAATAGTCTTCACCTCACTCATGTCCTTTAGGCCACCCCTGGCGGGAAGAGGCAGGGAGACCCTGTGTATATTTCCAGAGCTGCTTAAGAATTCAGCTGCCCCTGAATTTCAGAGCCAGGAGATACCAACAGCCCTGGCTATGGGGCTAGAGAGACATCACAGCCCTGTTAGGGCCAAGCCTCTGTTTGCTGCCCTCCCTAGTGTCCTCCTACTTTGCTCGGTGTGCCTGACACCGCGCCCTTGCTCCTGTGCCTTCCCACCCACATCACAATACAGATCTAGCCTTCCCGTGACCTCCTGCTACGCATGTACTGCACCCCCACATGCTGCTCTGCAGCCTCCCTGCCTGGCCACCCAGGCCCCACCAGGCCCACAGGGCAGTGCAAACTGCTTCCTGCTCCTCCTGTGGCCTAAGCCCAGGAGGCTCTGGACTGCGCTGCTTCCTCCCAGCATCAGAAACACACACACACACACACACACACTCACACACACACACACACACTAGAGAGCGGCAGGCATCCTAAGCACTTTAACGAAGATTATATTAGCTCCATCATTTTATTTTCAATTAAGACTTTTAGCTGTCACACAGCAGGGCTTTAATAGAAGACTTGAGCCTAAGAGCAGGTCACTGAGAATTTACAATGCTCTTTTATTTTTTTTTAAATTTTATTTTATTTATTTTTTTCTTGTTTCAGAACCTTTGTTTGTCTATTCACTCATTTTCATGGCCGGCTCAGCCCACCCCGAGGGCAGGGCTGGCACAGCATGTGGTGCCGGGGATCAAACCACGGTGCCTGAAGCTGCCCAAACTTTCCCAAGCAGGCGCCTTAGACCACTGAGCCATCCCCCCGGGCCCCACGATGATCTTTTAAATGAACCAAATGTCAGGACTTTTGGTGCCATTCCTGGGGGCAGTGCTGGCTGTTTTAAAGTCTTTCTCTAGTCTCCTGTCATTCCGATGCACAGCAGAAGAGAGCTCTTTCCCCTCCTAACACCATGTTATCTACCTCCATCGTTGCTAAGTTTTCTATCCCTTTAAAAAGCTTTTAAACTAGTAACCCAGGGGCTAGGGGGAGAGCTTGGCAGGTGGGGTAAGCACCTGGCTGGCAAGCACAAGGACCCAGGATCTATCCCCGGTACCACATGCTGTGCAGGCCCCAGAATTCCAGACACACTGTGCCAGCCACCCAAAACAGGCTCAGTGGCACAATCCTGTAATCCCCATGCTGGGGAGGCTGATCCAAGAAGGATCACTCTAAGTCTGAGCTACATAGCAAGACCCTGATCCAAATAAATAAACAAACAAATAGTAACCCAAGAGAACAATTAAGCCATAAATAAAACTTTCTCTCTGTCACTGGCTATGGGTGCAAGCACCTGAATTCTCACCAGGACACTATAAAGTGCAGCACGCACCCCAGCGCATCTGACACAGGCAGAGGAAGATGTGACAAAGCTTCCTGCTTCCCTCGTAAGGACCTCTCCCGGCTTGGGCAGCAGGCGCTGGACAACATCACAGCTCTGTAACCCAGCTGGGGCATGCAAACACTATTCGGTGATTGGTCACCCTGAATAGCAGGAGGCAGAGTGCTCAGATTTGCCAGCGCAGACAGATGTGGAGACTGGCCTCCTGGCTTTGGGACAGGTGACTGTGGTGTCACTACATCAAGGCGCCAGCTTCCTGGCTTGTGGTTGACATTCCCAAGACAGCCCCTATGAAAGAGCTGAGCAGAGCTGGCATGGCTGAAAGCGGCCCTCAGTGTCACGGGTTGGTAGAGGCAGAATGAGCCACAGGTGTGAGCAAGGGAAGCTGGGAGTTAAAGGGAACGGAGAGCTAAGCAGGACAGATTTGTTACATGCATGGGTAAACCCCCCGCTGTGGGGGCCTGTGACAGGATGCACAGTTAGCGCCGCTCCTTATTGCCTCATTCTTTCATTCATTCACCTCTTCACTCAATCAACAAATAAATAGTTCCTGAGTGCTTACTGGGTCCCAGGTATTCAGCATTGAAAATGTGTGGCAAACTAGACATTTCCTCATGAGCTTACAGATTGGTGTTTACAGCCTAGATACTAACAAAATTGTAGCTGCTGCCCATTAGGAAAAGAAAAACTATACCAAGTGATTGGGGAGGAGGGGATTAAAACATTCCTTCAGTGGGCATGGTGGCACATGCCTGTAATCCTAGCACGCAGGAAGCTGAGGCAAGAGGGTCGACACAAGTTTGAGGCCAGCCTAGGTTACACAGAGATCAAGGCCAGCCTGAATTACATTAGGAGAACCTGTATCAAAAAAAACAGATAAAATGTTACTTGCTATTCTAGCCAACTGAGAATTAGCATATTCACCACGAATGGATTATCTATTAACAATAAGTACACTTCCCTGTAGGTAGTCTTCTCCTGGATGAGCAAACCAATGTAACAGTTCTACCTACAAAAGGTTTGCTCAGAACCAACAACATGCTACACTGTAATCAGAATTAGGTAGCAAAAATGTCGGACAGAATTCCCGTCCTTAATGAACTCACTATCTAAAGAATAAGATGGAGAAAGTAAGGAGAGCTTTATTGATAGATGGCAAATGACAAAGGGTGGGAAACATAGAGGATGGAATGGGAGGGGACAGCCTGGGGCTGGGCTAGGGGCTGAGAAGACAGGCAAGGGCTGGAAGCTTCAGCTCAACTGGGGAACAGGCTACATTCCCAGCCAAAACCATTCCTGGGGGTGAGCAGAGTATGCGTCTGGCCACAACTGAAGCCAGGTCTGGAGAGGAAAGGGCAGCAGCCATCTCCTAGGAGCGTGAGGAGCACTGTCTGACACAGAGGCTGGCCCTGGACTGCAGGCAGCCCTGCTGCATGTGGAGAGATCTGCATGCTGGAAGCCTTGGCCTGGCCGCAGTAACACATGCTGGGTACCCGACCTGCAGTAACAGTGGTGCTGCAGGTATGGAAGACGGTGGTCATTGTTCTCCATGTTGCAACTTTAATTCCAAACCAGGAAGTTTAAGTAAAAATGAAGGAAACCGTATCTAAAAGGACAGCACAGGTTAGTTTCCATTATCTGGTCTCTTCATTTAAAAAAAAAAAAAAAAAACCCACAATCATATTACAAAAGGAATGAAACCATTTGACTTAGTAATTCTATAAGGAATTCCCCAGGAAATACAATCTAGATGAGAGAAAGTAATTTTGTTCAGAGACATTTGAACTATGCTACTCAAAATAGCCAACAAATGAAAAAATACTAACATATAAAAATAAGGGATGATTAAGCCAAATATGAGTTAAATGACTAAATGCTGTATAAACAATAAAATAACTACAGCCATATGTAGGAAAATCTATGGGGAATAAAAGCAGATCCCAAAATATTCTTTAACTAAACACTAGGTCCCAGAACTATCGCAGATTCTAGATGGAGGAGGGCTATCCAGAACATCTGCCTACCTATGGCGAATCTGAGACACAGTCTAACTACTAAAGTCACTTATGTTGCATACCCTAACATCTTGCCTGCAGGTAATAGTATGCAATGTTTTTAATATATTTAAGTTTTCAGATTTTGGCCACCCAACCTGCGTATCCAGTGACTACAACCCTGGGTACCAACCCTGTCTGTCAAACCCAAAAGTAGCTGCTAGAAACACAAAAATAAGCCAGCCCAAGCTCTTGTCTTCTGAAACCTCAGTCCCAGAGAAAGTCAGCCCCCCCACAAGTACAACAAAGTGCAGGAGGAAATCTAGAACAAAACCTGGCACTATGAGCACCCTAGAATCTTCCAACTTAGAGCCCACACACACACACACACACACACACACACACACACACATCCCATAAAAGCAAGTGTCAAAATCTATGGTACAACCACATATCAGCTCCAACTTGTTTCCTTTTAGACAGGATCTCACTATGTTGCTCGGGGGCCAGGGAGATAGCTCAGTAGAATAAGGGCTTCCTGGCAAGCACAGGATCCTGAGATCAATCCCCAGTCCTGGAAAAAAAAAAAAAAAAAAAAAAGAACTATGTTGCTCAGGCTGACTTTAAATTCACCATCCTCCTGCCTCAGGCACCCTACACCTTGGTGGCTCCAAATCATGATAACTTCCAAAATATGCCTTTTAATTCTGTTTGAAAATAGAAAGCATAAAGCTTGTGATGCTGCCTGGCAAGTGCAAGGTTGTGAGTTCAATTCCCAGTACACAAACAAACAAAGAAAACCTCCTATGACCTTGAGCTGAGAAACACTCAAATGCCCTGGAAGCTGGTTTGAGAAATGAAGATCTAAAAGTAGGCACACAGCCATGGAAGGGAAAGATGACCAATCTCCCCCATAGTTATTTCACCCTTGACTACAGGTTGAGAAAGAGAGATACAGGAGGCCCAGATGATCTTGAAGGCTGAAGTTTCTGCATCAGGGACAGCACAACACGGCTGCTAAGAAATCCAAAGTGCTCAGAACACACAGGAGCAGCAAGGCAAAGACAGCAGGCAAAGACTTGGCTGAGCACCTCTCTGCAGAGCCGGAGATGGAGCACAGGCACAGTCTCAGCATCTTGCAGACAGCTAAAGCTGGAAACAGATGCTAGTTAACAGTGTGAATGCACTTGACCCGATGCAATGTGGACAACACGCACCTCTTCACCCCTCAGATATTTCTTAAGCATTTACTTACTTTCAAAGAAGTGTGCCATAAAAATTAGTTAAATGGGGTATAAAGGATTGGCCACACACATGAGATACATTGATCTCATCTTTTTCTGTGGAAAAAAAAATGCCTTACCTTAATAATGAATACCATCTGGAAATACGGTGAGACTCAAGTCAATATATATTAACTTTCTGCAGTGGTTTATTGCCTGGTCATATTTCTGGGAGCCTTCAAACTTTTGAGATAAGGACTGTGGGGAGGGCCAGCAAAGTAGCTCAGTGGATTAAAGCATATGCAAGCAAGAGTAGGGGCCTGGGGTCCCATCTCTGGGCCTGCCATGCTGGCCGCACCCCTGGACAGCACTGAGACAGCAACTGAGACTGGGCACGGTGGTGTGCACCTGTAATCCCAGCTCTTGGGAGGCTGTAAACAGTCAGATCACTACAAGTCTGATCTAGTAGTGAGACTCTGAACACCCTGTCCCCATAGACCCTTCCCTAAAAATACAAAAATAAATGAATAAATAAATAAGGACTGTGGGACTACAGCATAAATTTCTAATAAAGTTTCTGGGAAATGGTAAAGACTTAATATTTGTTGTAGGAATTCTACAAACCCAACAACACTTTGTCCTGGCTCTCAGGCATCAGGAAGCTGCACAGAACTGTAAGAGAGCATTTGTATGTGTACACACACATAGATAGCGCACACAGGCACACACACACACACACACACACACAGCAATTCCACTCTCAGAAACCACCCAGGCTGCCAGTGTGGAAGGCAAACGCTTCCCTTCACTTAAAATCTACAATTTCTCACATGTAAATGAACAACCACAGAGAAAATAGGAGAAATTCTGAACGAGTTTCTCTTTTTTGGTACTGAGATTCTTTTTGTGTCTGCGGTCTGCATGTGCCAATACTACAATTGTGTTATGTCCAGAAATAGCTCAAAAAGACATTTTCCACGACGAGCTCTGAGTTGCAATACTGTGGAGCAGCCGTATGCTCACGGGGCATACAACCACAGGCCTTCGTTCACAACCATGCTGCAGTGGAAAGGTGAAAACTGCCCTGCAAATGTCGGGTCCATACACCCCCAAGCACGGTTCTCTGGGTTCCCAGTTGCAGAGACAAACATTCCCAAGAAGGCAAGTGGAGGATTCTTCTATTTTCTTGCCTATGGATGAAGACAAGATGGTGTAAAATGTTCAGAGGAAGTCTAAGACAGGACCAGTAGGAAGTGTTTGGCTTTCTTAAACCCCTTATTAAGTCTTCTCACATACACACAAACACACACACACACACACACACACACACACACACACACACACAGAGACAGAGACAGAGAATTCTAGTGCTCATGTAGTAAAAAGTAGAGAACTGACCAAGAAGACCTTGGCCAAGGCCAAGCTCTGGCCAATGTCCCCATTCTGAGTCTGGGGTGGAACTAGAAATCTATACCTCCTCCCACCAACGATGCTCACACCCAGGTTGGCCTGCAGACCCCGAGCCAGAGACTGACTGCACTTGAGCTTGGCAGATCACAGTAAGAGCACTCAGAGCTCTGTAGGGTTTAAGCAAATAGCCAGAGCCCAAACTGCCTGTCCCAGCCCAGGCATTTCCATCTCACAGAATAGAAAAGGAGTGTGTTTGGCTACAACAGCACCATGCTTCCTGCACCACAGCACAATCTGAGCACCAAATTTCTGAGTGCCACTGAGTACCGTTGTTGTGCCCAAACAATGCCTGCGGGTGTGTCCAGCTGGGCAAGACTCTCTGCACCCCAATCCTCCACTTTTCCCTTCACTAAAAAAATCCACTTTTTCATAATTTTTTCATAAATCCATTTATGAAAATGGAGCTTGCATAAATTTGCAGAGCACACAGTGTGTAACACTCAAAACTAATTTCATTTTATAACCTGTAATGAGAAATTAACTGAAGATGCAGAAAGAAAATAAATGTATCCTAGCAAAACCATTTCTCGTCAAGGAAGCAGTGTTCCTGCCCTCCTTACTAATTTCTGTGGTGCTTGGCTGAAGGCTAATTGCTTTATCTTCATTTCAATGCATAAGTTGACATTTCTGGTCTATTTCACTTTTGAAGACCCCAAAGGAGGGGAAGAAGATTCCTTGTCCTCAGGAAAGGGTACCACAGGCATCAAGTAAGTAAATGAGTTGGGTGGGGACAACAAGTGAGGCAGGTGGGGAGCCGGAGCCCCTCTTGCTCTGGGGCAGGTTTCTGGTTTTCTGTCTACCTAGCTGTGTCCAACCCACCCAATATGAGGACAGGCTGTGGCAGGAAGCACCAGGCCGAACATAGAACACAGGGATCACTCGAGCTTCAGCGTGAGGCCCACATGCTAAGAGGAGGGTTTCAGACTTTAAATGATTGAAAAAATAATGCATTACGTCACATGAATATTACATGAAATTCAAGTTTTAGTGTCTGTTTGTAAAGTTTTATTAGTTCAATCCCTGGTCCTGCAAAAATAAAAAAGATAAATAAGTAAAGTTTTATCAGAACACTGTTGGATTCCTGGCTGCCTTCTGTTCATAGAAGTTAAGTGCTTGCAACAGACCTTAAGGCCCTGGAGGTCTAAAACTGTTCTCTCTCTGCCTCTTCAAAGAAAAAGTCTATCAACCTCCGCTCTAGGGCAAAGGAGTCAGGAGCATTAAGCTGCTTCCTGAAAACCGGCCCTAATCTAGCATGTATGCACTGGATACACAACACAGCCCTGACAGCAGAATCATCACCAACACAAGATGGACCTGCCGAGTGCCCCAGTGAATGGAGACAATCTGTGTGATTCCCCGGCCCAGGACAGGCAAGGGACAGGAAGGGGCTTCTGCACACTGTGTTTCATTACTAGAATGACAGATGCACAAAGAGAAGCTGCCAAGGGCAGGCCCCCAACCAGGCCCTGTGATTGGTCATGTTCGAGCCTCCTCCAGGACCGGGGAGCTGGCAACACACATCTCGAGGCCTGTTGCCATTCTCCCAGCATCAATATTTAAAAACTCAGAAATGCAGCATGGAACGCATAATTCAGAGGACAGCGGCAGGAGCAGGGCCCACCCACATCCATGGTTCCAGTCCTCTGCCAGCAGCGTCGCTCCTGCCTTCTCTGACGGCAGCACAAATTATAACACTTTGGCCTCTGTTGCACCAGTTAGCTAACCCAACTGTGAGTGCCTTGCAAGCCCTGCCATTTGGATGGGGAAGGGGGCAGCCCCGCTCTTTTGGACTGCCTGTTGGACTAGTCCATGCCACAGCTTGCTTGGGGATAGAAGTAAAAAGATTTTCTCTATGGTGTTTATAAATACTGTGGGAAGCCAAAGAAGCAGCTTAATGGTTTGGAATAAAAGTAGCTGGAGTGGTTTATTGCTAACATTGCAGGCTCACATTCTAATTTGTGGTGCTGTCAAATGTACTGATTGTCAGCTGAGTTCTTACAGTATTTTACTCACGTTTCACACTACACCCAACCCAGCCCTCTTTCCTAGGAGTTTTTTGTTTGTTTGCTTGCTTGTTTTTTAACCTAAACTCTCTATAAACGTTTTCTAGTTTCTCAACATAAATAGACCTTTGATTCCAAGGCAATAAAGAAAGTGCCAAGGCAGGGAGAGCTCTGTGGGCCTATTTCCCTGTTAAAAACGTGGCCATGCTTCACCGAGCCATTACACCATGCAGTCTGAATCCTAGCTCTGATGGTGACAGCTGGCTGTGTGGAGATAACACTTTGTTTGCCTGGGCCCAGTCTCCACCTGAGAGAAAACAATATGCCCTTACTTGAGATCTGGATTTGATTCAGCAAACTTACAGAATGACTGAAATATATATTAAATATGATTCATTCCTTGGTAAAACTGTTTAAATGTCTTAATTTTAAAAATTTGACAGAAAACTATGTTTTGAGCTAGAGGTGGTGGCCCACACCTAGAATCCTAGCACTCAGAAGGCTGAAGCAGGAGGATCACTGTGAGTTCAAGGACAGCTGAGAGCTGCAGAGTTCTGCCTAGTGAGATCCTATCTCAAAAGAAAACCTGCAGTTAGAGAGAGAACCCCATGAGTAAGGAACCACAGACTGTGACAGAAAGAGGCTACAGGAAAACATGCTAGTGGTGGAGACAACAGAGAAGGTCGAGGTGCCCGGACCAAGAGCTGGAGGAGAGGGCAGCTGGGGTGTGCTCAGGGGTCAGGTGCTGCTTGAAGTCATCTTCCTGATTTCCCCTGGCAGCCAGTTCCTCCTCTGACTTATGGAGTTAATCACCTTCTGCAGGCTGCATTTTGGTGTGTCTGCCAATGCAATTATCACAGTGCATGGTAATTATTTGTTTAAAAGTCTGCTCCTTGATAAGCTGTGAGGTCCTGGACCTCAGGTCTATGTGGCTTGGCAGCCCTGGTTCGCAGTTTGGCCCAAGGGCTCAAGAACATTCTATAAATGATGAATGAAACTTACTGCAAAAGGGGGGAGAAAGATGGTTTTGAGGAGTGAATAAATTATTCATGGTTATGTAAAGCACACACAGGTACTAGCACTATGCATTGTAATTATAAGCATTAAGTAAATAGGAGTTCTTTTTGTTATTAACAAAACACCTCAAGAACTAGGATACACAGAGAGCTCTATTTACAGCAACATTAGTCTATAAAATAAAGATGTTCTTCAGAAAATTAAGTAAACCTTATTTTGGATCATCATCCACCTGAGAACCAACGTTTAGGAACCCAGACCTCAAAACAGCCTTTGAAGGAGCCACAGCTTGGGTTCAGAACGCTAGTGCTGCGTAGCAGCAGCGGCCCCACTGCCAGTGTTAAAGGGTTGCATCCCAGCTGCACAGCAGCTCTTGGGCTGGCTGAAGATCCACGCAAGGCTCTTCTCCCAACGAGAAGGGCCACGCAGTAATGGTGAAAAGTGGAAGCAACAGATGACACTTCCAGACACTCCTGCTACCCACGGGAAAACAGCGCCCCACAAGTCAGGGAAGTGCTGGGCTATCAAACTGTCCCCCAAGGAGTCCCCCTCATTGGTTCAGGAGATCTAGTGAGTTCCTGAGAGGGCCTCCATTGCACTAGACGCTGGGTCTATCAATGAAGGCAACACTCAAACAGGCTCAGGAACAAGGCAGAGTGGCTCACGTCAAGACTTACTCTAAAGCACCAAGTGCAACCTGAATAAAGCCCCAGACTCTTCCATACAGGAAATCTTGATGGATGATGAGGGTGGTATTGCACTGCAGTAGGGGAGGGCGGACAAACTGGTTCTCTAGACGTGGGAAAAACTGAAACCTTATTTAAATCATTACATTTGAGGTCGGCCAGATAGCTCAGCAGACTAAAGCACATGCTTAGTCAGAGTGCAACAGCTGGACTTCAACCCCAAGCCCACCCACATGCCTGCCTCCTGGGGGGCGCTGAGACAGCGACTGAGACCGGGGATGGTAGTCCGTGCCTGTAATCCCAGCACTTTGAGAGGCTGAAAACAGGAGGATCACTATGAGTTCGATCTAGTAGTGACATCCTTTCCACCCTGTACTAAATGCATAAAAATAAATAAATCATGACATTTGATTTCAAGAAGCTAATATGGGCTAAATATTAAAAGGTGAAACTTAAGCTCCAACTAAGAAACCTAAGTGAACATGTATATCCCATAGGTGTGAAGGATTTCTTACAAAACAAAATGCACAAATGAAAATAATGAATTAGTAACCTCAAACACAGTGATGCATTGAAACTCAGGGAGAAAAAAAAAAAAAAGACAACACAAAACAGAAGTGAGCAAAAAAGTATAAACAGAGGAAGAAATCTGAATGGCCAATCTATAGTTAAAATGTGTTCTGACAAACTAGTAATCAGGAAATCATACACTGAAACCATAATGAGATGACATTCCATACCTGACAGGCTTACAAAAAGTTTAAAAGTCTGGCAATACCAAAGTGTCCAGTAGAAATATAGGCTGTCCACACACTTCCCATGAATCTCCTGAAAAGTGCTCAAATGCTTACTAGCATTGACAGGGTGCTTACCCTGCCACCACTCTTCCACCCGAAGTCCCTGACCTCTCACACACAAGCGGATGTACAATATCATAGCAGCACCATCTGAAACAGTCTAAACACACACCAAAAATAATAAGCATAATTGGAGCCTGCAAGATAGCTCAGCAGTCTAAAGTGCCTGCTTAGGCAAGCTTAGGCAAGTGCAGGGACACAGTTTGGCCCCCGGCACCACAAGCTGTGCCGGCCCCACCCTAAGGGTGGGCTGAGCTGGCCACAAAAGAAAGCACAATTATATATTATATTTAGAGCTGAATAAATGATGAGCTCTAAAAGTGTACGGATGGTATCTAAAATGGGTGACTCGGGGCTGGGGAGATAGCTCCGAGGCACAAGTGCCTGCTGGGCAAGTGCAAGGTCATGAGTTCAAACCCTGGTCCCACAAAAAAATAAATAAATAAATAAATAAAATGGGTGACTCCCTCATATACAATGTAGAAAAAAAAAATTCAAGCTGCAAAAGAATACATACCTACTTGTATTCTCAACATACCAAACACGGAGATGTTGTGGTATACATAAAGATTAAGTACGTGCAGAATAGTAGTATATAAGGCTTAAAGCTATACACAAGCAAAGTAAAAAAAAAAAAAAAAAAAAGTACACAGATGTGTTAAATCAGGTCAGCGTCTTTATTAGCTTTTATTTGTTTTGTATTTGTCTTCTATTGAGGTATAATTTACACAGACATGTGCATAGATCTTTAGTATGCATGTCATTGAGTTTTGACAAACACATACATCCATGTAAACCACACCCTATTGAGAAGGAAAACACTTCTACTAGCCCAGGAAGTTGCTTCGTGCCCTTTCCTTCTAGTCAGTTCCTTTCAACAGCCACTCTTTTGATCTCTATAATCCTAGCTTAGTATTTCCTGTTCTTTTTTTTGTTTTGAGACAAGGGTCTCACTATGCAGTTCAGACTGGCCTTGAACTCACTTTTGTAGCCCAGGCTGGTCTCAAACTCACACCGATCCTCCTGCCTCAGCCTCCCGAGTGCTGGGATTACAGGTGTGCGCCACCACGCCCATCTAGTATTTCCTGTTCTAATACCTGATAGAAATGGAATCACAGAGTATGTATTCTTTTGTGTCTGGATTGGAAGATATTGGTGGGTTTTGTTTTCACACACTGTAACTTGTTTCTTTTCTGTGGCTAAGCATATTCCATTTTATAAATATGCTTCAGCGTGTCTTAGTATTTTTTAAGTTGCAATGGGTACATGAATTTTGACGTATAATTCTTTATGCCTTTTTATTATAGTCAACATTCCTTTTTCTTTTTTCTTTTAAAAAAAAATTTTTTTTTTCAGACAGGGTCTTGCTATGCATGTCAGGCTGGCCTTGGCCTCACTATGAAGCCCAAGCTGGTTTCAAACTCACAGCAGTCCTCCTGCCTCACCTCCTTACTGCTGAGATTATAGATAATTTTCTTTCTTTCTTTTTTGTCTTTTTGAGGCAGGGTCCTGCTATGCAGTTCAGGCTGACCTTGAGCTCACTTTTGTAGCCCAGGCTGGTCTCAAACTTGCACCAATCCTCCTGCCTCAGTCTCCCAAGTGCTGGGATTACAGGCATGCGCCACCTGGCTTCATTCTTTTTTCCAAGTGGAGGCCACAGGGTGCTGGAGATTACCCAGGATCAATATCTGAGGTTAGGCAGCTTGGTTGTAATGAGCTTTTGTCCACTCTGCCAGGTGTTGGAGATTTCAGTTTCTGACCTACTGATGTGGCAGCTCAGGAGATGTAGCCCAGGAATCTGGATTTCAACAAACTCCCAAGAGCTTCTTATGAACAGCCAAATTTGTGAACCACTGTTCATAAACATGCTCTCTCTACACTGTATTCTATAACTCCACTGGTTTCCATTACTGTGACCTAAATGCTAGAAACTAGCTTTGCAGCAAGGCTTTCTTCTAGGCTGCAGACTTCGATAACCACCTGCCCACAGACCCCTCTACCGGAGTGGCTTGAGGGCATCTCTAGCCCAAGGACACAGAGCAGAAGCAAGTGCCCCTGAGGAACACACAGGGCCACCAAGCCAGAAGGGCTGTCAGTGTCTCTTTACAGCCCTCCTCCAGATTCTGTCCTGTAAGTCAGTGAAGCCTGTTGACTTCACTCTGCTACCAAGGTGCCTTTTGAATAGAAGACATCCCTCTTTCCTCTCCCCTTGCCATCACCCCATCCGGGCCACCTAGGGGACTGTGATGATCTCCAGTGACAGTCTCCCCCAACCTCACACTTCTCAGCCAGGCTGGCCCCTCCAGTCCATTCCATATTCAATAGCCAAAGAAACCTTCTGAACTAAGCACCAACGTTCAAGTCCTGCTGATCTGTTGGCCGCCTTTCGCTGTCCTCCAGACATCTCAGCATCACCAACCTGGCCTCTCCCTGCCCTTCCAGACCCAGCCCTGCCCTGGGCCCTCCATAGCTGACCCATCAGTCCAGATGCACCACACACTCCTGGCTTCCATAAACACAGTTTCCCTCTCTCCTTCAATCACGCTGCCCATCCTGCCCAACTAGCATCTTCCTCCTCTTTCTCTAGATGCCCTTTCCATCTTTCAAGTTTCAGCTAAGCAGTCCTCTCATTCTATAAAGCTTCTATATCACTGTCTTTCTGAATATCAAACATCTTAGACTTACCTTGGAATTGTTTTAATATTCAGAAAGACAGTGATGTTAAGCTCAAGTACCTATGTTATAGAATAATAGTATCACTAGGATTTTCTTCTGGAGGGTTAAGAATATAAGTTTACAGATCAAAAATTAGAGAAAAAGAAAGGCTACAAGGATTGCCAATATTTTGGCCCTAGCCCTTCAAGGTCAGTGAGGATTCAAGACATAAGAGAACCAGTGCTATACCATCCTATAACTCAGTGGTGTCCCAAATTTTCTGTTCAAGGTGATTATGGGGCCACAGAGTAAAGGGATCAATGATGTATAGTGTGCCTAAGGAGAGTCACCTAGAGAGAAAACATTCTCTCAGGCTCTCACAGAGAGCAAACTGGTCAAACAATGGCTGTTACTCATCCAGATGGCTGACACTGAGGGAAGTTCTACAAAGCACGCTTCATGGCTTCAAGGTAAATCCTGAGGGGATTTGACTGACCTTAGGAGATACAAAAGTTACATGTTTTGTTATGCAGATTTTGCCTTAACTTGCCCTTAACCATCCAGCAGAAAAGTTTAACTCAAGGCATAAAACATAAAGCTAGATTAGTATGCTGAGCTGTAAAAGGCTTAAATCAACAGCTTCTGATATTGCCAGTTCTGCCAATAACCCACTGCAATTATAGAAAGCATCTATGAAATCCAGCACTCCCACTACAATATCCCAAAACTGTTTTCCTTTGTGACCCAGAGTAGACTCAAATCATCTCCAGGAGAGACTTCAAACTCCTCCACACAATGGGGCCCTGCACCGCCTGCTCACTCAGATACATTCCTGGAGCCTGAAAGCAACATTAGATTTCTGATGTTTGAGGTGTTGGGCTGCACTATTGCATTACATTTCATCTCTATGCAAACAATGCCTATGAAATGGCTTGGTTTCTCCCTGAGTGGCCGAGACACACAATTCTCAACTCAAAAGTCACAGATCATCTACAGTGTTTGTATTTTATTCTCTCAGTGCTTTGGCAAAGACTCTGCCGCTGGGGCAGTCCATCAAAGGAAGCAAGGGGTGGCCCCACTCTGCTAGCCAGCTTGATTTTCAAGTCTTCAAAGAAAAGAGAGAGACAGAACCGCATGTATTTTTCCAGCGTCTCGCCTCAGTTACTCAGGAGGCACAGAGCCTGAAATCTTGTTAGTATTACAATGATTGAAGTGGAAAGGCTTTTGGCAGATGGATCAAGAGTTTATGTTTTCAGGGTGCCGAGATTTTCAGTCTAAAACACAGCTGGCTGAGGGCTGCTGCCAAGGGTCGAGCTTGTGTGCGAGTTCGGCAGCAGTTTATCTAGACCAGAAGCGCTCAGCTCTGGTGCCAGAACACCTGGCTTAAAGCCCCGGCTACATCAGTTATTTGCAGGGGTATGTGGGGCAAAGTCATCACTGGGCATTTAGCCTTCTCACTTAAAAACAAATACAAAATAGCACCTACTTCTGAGGTCTGTTGTGAGAATTCAGTGATTAATTATAAAGTGCTGATGCTCAACAAACTTAGTTTTCTTTATTATTAGACATCTCTAGGGGCACAGGAAGAGCTTTAGAGGGAAAGAGTATGAAACAGAACAGAGAAGAGAAGCAGACAGCAGTCATCGGACACTTTCCACAGATAACCACCCAGACCTGAGAGACAGTCACCCCGGGGAGCAACCGCACTGGGTCAGAGCCAGAGGTCCAGTGTGACCCACTGACAAGCCCCATCTCCCAGCTTCACACCTCTCCCTGTTGGGGAACCAGAAGAACATGGAGCAAGGATGCAGAAGCAAAACTCAGCTGACTCCACTCTTTCCTCCACAGAGAAGAGGTAAAGTGGCAATCTCGCTCTGTCATCCCTTCCCAGCCATGAAAGGGCCCACTGTTCCTGTGGACGCCTTACTTTGAGTTCAGCAGCCAGGCTGGAATCCAAGTCCCTGTTGTAGACTTCAACAGGTCCTTCCCAGCCCAGTTGGACCCAGAAGTAAAACAGAAAGGACAGCCTTGCAATACAAGGTCAATGAGACTGGGAAAGTGTTCACAGCCTAGCTTGGCTCTGGGACCTCAGGAAAAAGGCTTAAGCTTCCAAAACACTGTTTGCATCTGTAAAATGGGAACAAGAACACCAGCCTCTCTGCAGATAAACTGAGGGGCTTGGATCCAGGCCCTGAGAGAAGCCAGGCAGGCATCCTCATGCTGGGAGAAGGGTAGATCCATTTGATCCATCTCTACAGAGGCAGTTTGAGATTCTCCCTCCCTACCCTTCCCCTCTCTCTCCCTGCCCTTTTCTCCCTCCTTCCCCTTCTTCTCCACTCCCTCTTCTGCAGTTCAGCAATCATAGTGCTTCAATTGGGCCAGGCACTACGTGAGCCCTTTACAAATACTGACTCGTTCAATTCTTATTGTTTGTAAAACTGGTGATAGGATTTCTTACACTGTGTCCCTGTTCTTGGAAAGTCCCCTTCCACTTGTACTCTAGACTTGGCATTGGTACTTGGTTAGGTCAGTGGAATGAAAGCAAATGTGATACCAACAGAGCCTGGAATGCACTTGTCCTGTGCCTTCCCTTGCTGCTCCAGGAAACCCTGAGGCCACCCTGGGAAGAAACCTGAGCTGGTCTACTGGAGCTTGAGAGCATGCCTGCCCTCTCAAATGGGCCCTGAAAACCAACTTACCTGCCCACCACCAGACTCTGAGAAGAACACCCTCGACTGTCTTGCCACCAGCGCTGACCACCAAAGCAGAAAAGACTCCAGTAGAGATCACTGGACTGGCCCAAACAAGAAGAATCACAAAGATAAGCCACAGACTTGTGAGCTAAGGAATGTGATGACTATTTCAGTGACTTCATTTGGGGGTGATGTGTTACACATGAAAACCGACTGGAGAGCCAGGTGTGGTGGTGCACGCCTGTAATCCCAGCACTAGGGAGGCTGAGGCAGGAGGATCGGTGAGAGTTCGAGGCCAGCCTGGGCTCCCAAAATGAGCTCAAGGCCACCCTGAACTGTACAGTGAGACCCTGTCTCAAAAAGACAAAAAAAAAAGAAAAAGAAAAAGAAAACTGACTGGTGCCTCTGTAGAACTATTGTGAGGACAATATGCAATGTGTCAACTTTTTAAAAAAGAAAAAGGAAAAGAAAAAAAAGTAATGTTTATTGAAAGTGTTAATGTTTAATTATTTGATCAATCTTATATACCTATATCTATTAATCTAAACTGATCTGATGATGAAAATATGTAATATAACCATTGTTAAATTTAAACAATAAAAAATTAAATCATGAAAAAAAAAGAAAAGAAAAAGAAAATTGACTGGTGCACTCTATTGTTGTTCTGATCCTGTGAATGAGGTGACTGAAGCAAAGAATGGTGAAGAAATTTGCACAATGGGTAAAGAGCAGAGCAAAATCCAACCCCAAATAAACTGTGTCTTTTTTTTTTTTTTTAATGTATGTTGTTACAGGGTCTCCCTATGCAGCTCAGACTCACAGTGATCCTCCTGTTTCCCAGCACTAGGATTACAGGCATGCACCACCACGCCCAGTCTGGATGGCTGGGGCCAGCACAGCAAAGGCAGGGATCTAACCCCTGGTTCCTGCATCTACCTAGGCAGGCACTTTAATCTGCTGAGCTGTCTCACTGGCCCTAAGTACTTTGCATTCTAATAGCTGTCTGTGCTCTCGCCCCTAGTCTGATCCATAGTTGCAAGGCTGCCACATACACCTGCCGAACTGCTAAATCATCTGCACCTTCACAACCAGCAATGGACTTAGGAACAAAAAGTCTGCAGGTAGAAGAGTCAGCACTCTGCAGCCACCTTTACCCAGTACAAATCTGGGCTCCAACCCTCAGCTGAGCGGCCCATAGAATCATGTGCAGCCTTTCTGAGCTCCCTGTCTCATCAGAAAATGGAGATACCAGCTGCACATCCATAGGATTCTGTGAATGCACTACCACAGTCTCAGGAGCCTACTGAATGTTTACCAAAAGTTAGCTATGTTCATGGTGTTTTTGGCCACTTTGTCCTCTGTCATTACTGTCTCCTCCCTGTCCTCCTTCCCACACCATGCATCGCTGTCCCCCCACACACATCAACTAGCAATTTTAGGTTCACAAAACAGGATTCCCATCTTTCCGTTCCTCTTATGTCAGCAAGCTGACTCCCATTCTCTACACCCTGCTGGTGCCTTCTCTACAGAGTCTTTGCCAGGCACCCCTAGAAAGCCACTCCCCAAACCTGGACACAGCTGGCCTCTCTTCCCCACACCAGCTCCTCTGAGTGGTCTTCCAAAGGCTGCCGACCTCCACCCTCCTTCTTTGATCTGATGGTGCGCATCTGCATACTTGCGAGCCACTTATCAAGCGCCTCAACAAGAACGTGGTCTCCAAGAGAAGCAGGCTCTGGGCTGCCACCCGCCCAGCATCCTGCCCAAGATAAGCTGCTTAGTGCCTTGCATGTCCAAGATCCCATCCGGGCAGCTTCCCAATACCTTGTCACAAATCCTCGAATTTGAAGTTCAAACCAACTCCCATCCAGGGGCAGTTTCCACCCCTGCACCCCACCCACGCCAGAGGTGCCCACAGGCCAGCTGGAATCCTCTGGCCCAGGAAACACCTGAATGATCAGAGCTGCTCCCAGGTGAGCCAGGTAAATTTCCAGGCTAGCTCACGCCGGACCTTCCCAAGGCCTTGGGACGATTCGCTGCACTCTGGGCAACTTACACACACACACACACACACACACACACACACACACACACACACGGATCGCTGCAAGGCCTCACAGGTGACCAAAGCCGCTGCAGACGCACTTTACCTAACACAAGCCACATCCAAGCTGTCACGCAGAAAAGCGCCCTGGCGCTGGGGGAGTCTGGTTTCCCAGTTCTTCTCAGCCGGGAGCGCCCAGCAGGGTGTTCCTTTCTCACTGTGCACCCCTTCCACACCACAGGCGCGCCCAGAGGACCCGTGGGTGCAACCTCCACCCCGAGGCAAAACGCACTTCTCGGGGCCCCGCACAGTGCGAGGGGAGGGGCGTCGCCAACTCACCCTGGCGGCGTCGCCCGGGGCAGGTCAGGCCGGCAAAGCGCCTCACAGGTTTCTTCTTTAGGTTCCCGCCGCCCCCAGCCTGGCCGGAGGGGAGAGGGCACAGACCTCGGCCAAGCGCGGGTCGTCTGACCCCGCCTCGCTACGCGAGAGGAGACCGCACCCTCGACCCCCAACCCCGAGGCTCCAGGAAGGAGCCGCGCGAAGTTGAGGCTCCAGGAAGGAGCCTAATGCAGAGCGGCTGCGATGCGAGCCGCAGACTTGAGGCGCGCAGGGACCCCGTCGTCCCGCGCCCCGCCCTGTCCGCCCGTCGGTCCCCGCGGTCCCCGCCCACCCCGCCCGCACTTACCCTCCGCGTGCCGCCTTCACGGGCTCCGCGCGTCCCCTTCCCGCGCGCGCGGAGGCCTCCTGGACGCGGGAGGGGAGAGGCGGGTGAAGAGCTGCCCCACCCCCACCCACCCGCGGTGTCCCCGCCCCTCTCTGCGGCCCCAGAAGGCCAGCTGCTCAGCCCGCTGGGCCGTGGAAAGTTGGGGCTGGTTCTGTCGCCAAGCCCGGAACGCTCATGGAGAGGACTTCAGGCCTGCCCCTCCTACGGGAGTGTGGCCGCCCGGGGCTGTGCCCACATGAGACTGGAAAATCGCACCCCTGGGGAGACTGAGGCAGGAAGATCACAAGTGCAAGGCCAGCCTGGGCTGCATGGTGAGACTTTGAAGAAAGAGATGGCGACAGAGACAGAGACAACAGAAGAGAGACTGGCAAATACCAGAAGGAAAGAGAGGAACAAGAAAGAAATGAGAGGGGCTGGGAAGATAGCTCCAAGGTCTTGAGTTTGAACCCCGGTCTTACCAAAAAAAAAAAAAAGGAATGAATTAATTAATTAAATGATAACCCCAGGATCAACCTAAGGCTGAAGAAGGCAGCCTACTGAAGGGGCAGCCCAAGGAGCCCAACTGGGAAGGGGTGCCTCCTCAACCCCGCCCCCACCCTCACCCCCGAGACGTCTGTCTACCCCAAAATTCCTAACCTGGGCGGAAAAGCTAGGCCTTGGGGATAGTCTGACCTGTGCACCGGCTTGGAGTGGGGTGCAGGGCCAGGGCTGGCGCTGTCCCCCACTACCTGGCCACACTATGGGGCCGCAGCTTGCAGACCTCCCAGGACCTGGCCCGCAGTCTCCTGGCGTTTCTACGGTGTCTCTTGGTGCAGGCAGGGAGGACGAGTGGTGTGGAGCAGAGGAGAAGGGAGATGGGTGAAGTCCTGCCTGCTCTTCACCTCTGGGATCTGCCGACCCACCTGGGGGCTTTTTTCTCCCTTCCTAAGGCTGTCTGCAAAAAGCTCTCTTCTGCCCTAAGGGGAATAATATCAAGTCAGTACACGTGCTTTACTGTATGTCCTGCAATCCAGACAGCATTATGAAGTAAATGTACTGTGATTTTTTGGTTTTCCAGAGATAGCACCTTGGGCTCCGAGAGGTTAAGTAGCTGTCCCTAGGTCACACAGCTTTCAGGGCTCAACCAGGAGTTCAGCCTGGCAGGATCCCCACCCCAATCCCCTACTCCACGTATCCTGCTTCAGGACCAAGGTGTTATGGGGTGGGGCTGAGACTGGAGTAAATGCAAGAGCTCTGGTCACAGCCCTGATCAGGCCCTCCCCCTCTCAAGGGCCTCCATTTCTGTCTGTCAAATACAAGTTGAACTACATAGATGAGCTAAAAGCAAGAAGTGAAGTCTGAAGTTTTCATTCACTGCACGGGGATTTCGTGCTCTGTATTTCGTGAACTCCTAACCTGGTGTTGGGCACTGAGTTGGTACAGCGGCTTTCTGCAGCCCCTGGTTTAATCCGTCTTCTACCTCTTTCTCCACTTCCCGATTAGCACTCTTTGCTTTGTGGATCCATCACCCCACTGGATTCACAGAAACTCCTTGCGAAACTTGAGAAAGGACCCCGGGGTAAAGCAGGGTTCACTTAGGTCCTTACTAGGGTGCCCTACAAGCAGTAGCCTGGAGGATTTCTAGACTCTTGCAAAACCAAGACAGTAATTCAGCCACACCGAGTAAGGGACAGATTGTACCGCCTGCTGCTGTTCTGGGAACTGCTGGCATTGCCCCTGTGGGGAAGCCCAGTGTCCAAAGCTCAGATGAGCTAGACTCACTTAAAAGCGAAACCAAGCTAAGTCAAATTTTTTCCTTTTGGTAGTATCAGGATCTCTTTGCCTCAACTGTTTAAAGAATCTCCCACAGGTTTTAATGCTAGTGTTGTCTGTTTCCTGCTATTAGCCTTCTAGACACAGGGCTATTATTTATTTTCCAAGAAAATCACTTAATACTAGACAGCACAGTTTGTTTTTTCCCTTTGCTCTTTTGTCTTAGTAGTGTGACAACATCTCCACTGGTCACAAACAACAGCAACTCTCGTTTCTTCTGTCTGCCTCCGTGGCTGGGTCCGTGGGTGTCTGTCTTGAACCCAGTAGGACATATACCACCTAGGACATCAACAGAGCTTCTATTAGTTACTAATGTACAAAGGCCTGACAGAAAAGAGCTAGTTTATGATCTCACATAAATAGTAAAGGAGAAATAAATGTTGTTCTGTTGTTTGTAGACAACAACTATAATGAATTAGCATGAATTCTTATCAGTCTGTCCTTCTTTAGGTACAAGTTCATTAGTGACAAAATACTGCTTCTTTTTGTTTTAAGTTAGAATCATTCAGAAGTTCATCTACTAAATATCTACCATGATAGAAGTGAACACACTTTACTTATTTAACCAATTGATATTAACCTGAAATGGATCAAGAATGATCTCAAGATGGGCATGGTGGCACACACCTGTAACCCAGACTCTGCTCTCTAGAATTTCTTCAAAGCAGTGGACACAGAAGCCAAGAGTTTCGTGTCCAATGAAACTGACTTTTGGAGATTTATACTAAAACAGGATGGAGCTAATGAAGAAAGGGTTCTTCCAGAGGATGAAACCTTAGCTTTGAAGAGAGGACAAGATTAGACAAATTATAACTATTCTTCATGGTAGAATGAACAGCAGCTTGGGAATGGGGGCCGAGTCCCCTCAGGGAACCTTACTGTGTAACCATGAGGTAAGCCTGTTACTGGGGGCCTGGGGCGGCTCCTTGGTTATCATTACGTGGATTCCCTCTATTATTTTATTTGTTTGTTTGTTTGTTTGTTTAGCGGAATCAGGGATTAAACTCAGGACCTTACACTTACCAGGCAGGCACTTGTGCCTCTGAGCTATCTCCCCAGCCCTCCTCCATTATTTTTCATTGCAATGTAGATCCTCAGTTTTTAGTTTTGGGGACAGGACGTCACTGAGTTGCTAAGTTCAGGTCACTAGTGGTGCAGGTGAAGCCTTTGGGTCTTCTTGGAGCCATACCCCGGGGCCTGGCCACCCCCATCCTTTCTGGGAGAGAGGTTGAAGAGCTCTGGGGGGCAAGAATGAGGAAGCACTTACCTGGGGCTTGTGTTACCTTTGTCAGAGAAAACTGATTCTGCTGTGCCCTCAGAGGCTCTGTGCTGGAGTTCACCTATTAGTAGATATTTAAAAAGACAAAAATTCACCTATAGGGGCCCAGCAGGATGGCTCAGTGGTCTCAAGCGCCTGCTTAGGAAAGCTTAGGCGGCTGCAGGGACCGCGGTTCAATCCCCAGCACCACATGCTGTGCCAGCCCTGCCCTGAGGGCAGGCTGAGTAGGCCATAAAAATAAATAAATAAGCAAACAAAAGTTCTGAAACAAGAAAAAAAATTTTTTTAAATTCATCTATAGTTCTCAAGACTATTTTCAACTTATTTTCATACTCTACCTTAGACTTTGCCTAAGTGTATGTCTTTTTTGCAGATTTTTAACATGAATGTTGATCCTTCTAGACTCTGAACTCAAAGAAGGAATTGTCTTAATAAGTTTTTCTGTATCTCCAGGGATCACAAAATAGGTATACATGTTAATTGAAAGGAGAAAAAGGTTCCAACCATAACTGTGATCTATCACTTTCCCTCAGTAAATGGTTTCCTGTATTTTTACATAGCCTTGCTAATTGTCTTTAATGATTGCCAACTCTGCACTTCTCTTTGATATATATCAACTAACCATCCCCCCAAGGTGCTGTCTGAGTTGTTTCCACTCTGCTGAAATTCTCTCATCAGTTGGTGAGAAGGGACATGATATGACATGGAGAAAGATCTGAGGGGCAAGAATGTGGTCATAGTAGTAGATTAGATGCTGCAGGAGTGAGGAGCTAGGCAGGAGGCCACCCAAACTCACATAGAATGGACCCCCTGGGATAACCAAGACCCACACGAGAATGAGGCTGTGAAATGCAACCAGAAAAACACTGCCACAACAGGGAAGATGTCACCTGTATTAGCCCCACACGGGGCTAAATGCATGACAAAGCAGCCCCATTAATCTTGTGGCTGGAAACACTGTGTTAGAACCATGGACAGCTCCTGGTTGCTGGGCTAGGGCTTTGGGTTGTGTGAGACCATTATTGTTGTCTTTATGGCAGCTTTTAATAAATCATAGGTAACATTTATTGAGCGTGCACTTAAGGGAAGCTGTACATACATTAGCCTATTGAATTCTCATAAGGCAAGGGACACATAAATTTACATACTACCCTCCAAAGTTGTGTAGATAGTAGACAGTAGAGCAGAGTACTGAACTCAAGTATTCTGCCTCCAAAAGTTGCCATGGCTTCTGTAAAAGCCAATTAGTGTTAAATATTGGAAAGGCTCTCACCAAAAAGCACAAAAGAGACGTACTGCTATATGTGGCAAAGGGCAGCAAGGGGTGTCCTACCCCACAGAGAAGAATCCTGGACCTAAGTTTTCAAGATGATTGAGGAAAGGGCTAGGGATATAGCTCAGCAGTAGAGCTTGTACCAAGCATACATGAGGCCCTGGGTTTGAGCCTTAGAACTGAAAACAACATGCATGGAATTTGACTACAGTCCAAGGGACTACAGGGCTACCTCAGGCCCTGTGCTGAGAGGGGTTCTGATGTCCAGGATGGGCTCCACACAATGTCTCCTGAGACCAAGTAGACGTGGCAGAGAGTGATGGGAGACCTGAGGCAAGGAAAGAAATCAGGCCAAGCAATGGAGGAGCCAGGATGTAAGGGGAGAAACTTAGACATTGTCTCCAAAAAGTATATGTTTAGGGGCCCAGTGGGATGGCTCAGTGGTCTAAAGCGCCTGCTTGGGGAAGCTTGGGCAGCTTCAGGGACCTCGGTTCGATCCAAGGCACCACATGCTGCACCAGCCCTGCCCTCGGGGCAGGCTGAGCCGGCCATAAAAATGAGTGAATAAACGAAGGTTCTGAAACAATAATAATAATAAATAAATAAAAATTTTTTTAAAAAGTATATGTTTAAAAAAATAATAATAATTTTGAGCAAGATGTGGCAGAATAAAATTTTCATTTTACAAAACTCATCCTAAGATTTCAGGCTATAAAGGCAGCAGAGTAAAATATGATTGCAACTTCTCCTTTTCTTAGAAACTAATGGAAAGGACACAATTTATAGCTCAGGTAAAAACAATAAACTCTAAATGCTAAATAAGGGTGGAGGGATCCAAATTACAAAAAGCTCTGATTGGAGCTGCACCTAGGGGACAAGAGTAAGATGAAAAGAAATTTCACAACACCAATGTAAATGTGCTCCAGTTAGCAGCAGGAGTGTGGAGAGGATGAAAGATAAGATGTGAGCTAGGAGGAAACTAGCCCAGAAGAACAAACATCTCCAGAAAACAAAAGGTCCCCAGGTACCACTCTGCACTATGAAGACCTGAGTTAGAAAAGATCTCAAAATCACAATGATCAATGACTGAAGCAGAGTGTAAAACGGGATTTTAGAGCTAACAAGGTGAATCAAAAGCTGAATGCCATTATAGGTTTAATACATAAATTACAAACGCCAAATAATAGGAGAGACATGACTGAAAATTGAATTAAAGGCATAGATAAAAGGCTTGAGATAATTATGGCAAATGCAAAGGGGAAAGCACAGAGGGAGGAAAGCAATCAGGGAAAAGATAATAAGAACATGATAAGAGGACAGAGAGATAATCAAACATAAAGATGATTGGCCTCACTAATTTGTGTAAAGAACCCAATAAATGCAATAAAATAGCCATGCTGACACATAACACACTTTCCTAAAATGAAAGAAGAACTGAATACTCAAAAATTTCTGCAACATGCTGAGGGAAAAGCCAGCTATAAATCAACCTGCTCAAGTTAATGATTTTCTAGGAAAAACAATTCTTCAGAGATCTGAGCAGAAGACAGAGCACCCTCTGGGGTGGGTTTGATGGGAGCAGAATCAAGCAGGACTCAAAGGTGTTTAAGCAGCCTCAGCACCGGAAGACAATTAGTTAGATGATGTCTGTAGAACTTGGAAAGAGAAAAAGCATAACCTAAGTTTAACAGCCTGCTACAGGAAGGTGTTCCAGGCATAAAAGAACCAGAAAGTAAAATGCTTATAGTCCTTCTTGGGGAAAAAAAAAATATATATATATATATACATATATATATATATATATATATGTATATATGTATATATATATATATATGTATACATTAGAAGCAATTAGAAGCAAAGGCTGGAAGGGAGGATAGAATATTCAATAAGGGAAGTATATTAGTCAGTTTTCTATTGCTGCAACAAAATACTCAAGAAAATCAACTTGTAAGGAGGAGAGAGGATTGCTCTGGCTCAGTTTTCGAGGCTTCAGTCCCCAGTCGTGTGGCTCCGTTGCCTTGGGTCTGTGGTGACAGAGTACATTTTGGCATAGGGCATGGTGGAAGAGGTCTGTTTACTTCATGGTGACCAAGCAGCTTGGAGAGAGGCGGGGGCCAGGGTGCCAACAGGCCATTAGGGACATGCCCTCAACTCCCTTCCACTCCCACCTCTTAAAGCTTCACCATGTCCTAAGTTTCCATCCCTCCCAGTGGTGCCCACAGGCTGATCACCCAGCCCTTCACATCTGGGTCCTTATAGATCCATTAACAAATACAAAACTGAGAGCTAACAACCAACGGAGCTCTAGTGAGGGAACAAAATAAAAATGTTACAAATTCTGACAAGATGAAAATGGTAGAAAGATGTTTTAAATCAGGAGGTAGGAGGAGAGTGGGAGGACACATGAGAGCTAATTACCTCAGCTTTATCTGCTGGAAGCCAGTTGGGATCCTCAGAAACTAAAGCATAAAAAAAAATAAATAAATAAAAATAAAAAACACTATTTCATGTGGCCTGTCACAATGTATACCTGTAATTCCAGCTACTCAGGAGGTGGACACGGGAAACTCACTTGAGCTAGGAGTTCGCCACCAGTCTGGACAGCATGGCACAACCTGGCCACAAAAACCTCAATAAATGAAATAAAACAGGTTAAGGTAAGAGCATTGCAAATTCAAGCTCAGCCCGGGCAATGTAGCGATGTCTCAAAATAAATAATAAAAAGGGCCACATGAAGGCCCTGGATTCAGTACCTAGCCTCCACAAAAGCTATTTCAATCTCTTAACAATGTCCTAATGTTTTTCTTTTTTTAATGTTTTAAAAGTCTTTTTTGAAAAATCAGACAAGCTGCTCACCCACACAGGCCTCGTCCTGATCCCCAGAAGGCCCGGCTCCTGTGCCATGTCAAAAAAAAAAAAAAAAGGACTGAGTGCAAAAGCAAAGAGAGCCCTCATGACTCAAATATTTTTTGAGACTAAAGTTGTATTTCAATTAAAAGACTTGGAGAAGACAGCGCCCAAGGAGAAAGGAATCACCACTATGTCAGTAAAAAGAGTTCTCCAAACTCTTGGTATGGCGGACTGTGAGAGGATTAGAACACCTAATTTTTATTGGGCTTTTCCAAGTAAAGCTCTCCATACAAGGAAATGTAAACCAGAGGCTCTTGAATCTCAGTTGTCTAAAGGAAACCAAAAACATGCAAGCCTACAGAAAAGTATTGAAAAAACAGAAATTGGCTGACCTGAGACCGAAGAACGACCCACACTAGCAAAAGAGCTTTCTTCACTTTGGGACCAAAGGGAACAGCTTAAAGCAGAAGTAGAAAAATACAAGGAATGTGACCCACAAGTTGTGGAAGAGACACATCAAGCAAATAAAGTAGCCAAAGAAGCTGCTCACAGATGGACCAATAACATATTTGCAATAAAATCTTGGGCCCGGCAGGATGGCTCAGTGGTCTGAAGCGCCTGCTTGGGAAAGCTTGGGCGGCTTCAGGGACCGCGGTTCGATCCCCGGCACCACATGCTGCGCCAGCACTGCCCTCGGGGTGGGCTGAGCCGGCCATAAAAATGAGTGAATAAACAAACAAAGGTTCTGAAACAAGAAAAATAAAATAAAATAAAATTAAATTAAATTAAAAAATAAAAAATAAAATAAAATAAAATCTTTGGCCAAAAGAAAATTTGAATATGAAGAAAATAAAATCGATAAAAATTTTGGGATTCCGGAAGACTTTGACTACATACGCTAAAATGTTTGATGGATGCAGAAGGCTCACAAGGCTTATAAACATGTAAATTCTAAAATACTGTTTTACTGGCAGTGAATTGTCATTGCCCTATGACTGTTTGGTCATTTATTGATTCTAAATAAAGTTATAAACTACAAAAAAGTCTTATTTATTTGTTTATTTATTTATTTACTGGTTGGGTACAGGGTCTCACTACACAGTTCAGACTCATGGTGATCCTCCTATCTCAGTCTCCCAGTCCTGGGATTATGCTACTAGTTTCAGGGTGGCATGGTACACTCAGGGTTCTGGGCCCAGCACGGCATGAGGTACTGGGGATTGAACCCAGGTCCTTGTGCTTGCCAGGCAGGCACTTAGACCACCAACCTGTCTCCCTAGCCTGAGAAGTTTTTCTTAAGTAGTGTGTTGAGTTACTTTGCTCACAGTACAAAATAAAAAGTCATCTGAAATTGGATATTTTTGTTTTCTTTGTTTCTTCTGTAAAAGTAAACCTAAATTAAAATAATCTTAGCAGTCATAAAATTCTCTCTCTCTCTCTCTCTCTCTCTCTCTGTCTCTGTCTCTCTCTCATCTACCTTTGCATAACAGGGATACTTCTTAAATTATGTTAGCACTGGTTATTTCTGGGTGGTGAGATTTTGAGAAATTTGGTTCCTTTGTTCCTTATACTTTTATGTATTACTTGAATTTGGGGTAAGGAACAGATATTTTATTTTAAAAATTTAAAAAGCAAATAATTACTTTTTATCATGAATGAATGAATGTAGAGGCTCTATATGATTCAACATGAAAAGGTGTCTGTGATGTGTTGTTGGGGACAAAGGCTGGTTTCAGAATTACACCTGCAGTATAATCTTATTTAGGTAAAAACTAAGTGCATTAAAAAGTTCAGGCAGACACCAAAATTGCAACAGTATTTATTGCTGAGGCTGAGTTACAGAAACAAGGAGAAAGCATATAATTTCTAAGAATCATTTCCAAATATTCTTATTTTAAAATGTCAGGTTACCCAAGTGAACACCCTGACAGCCACCGCCAAAGTCAGTAAGTTTAATGTTGCCAGGTAATGAGGAAAATCTGTTGGTGCCCCATCTCCAGTCCTCCTCACAAACATGAGCCTGACTTTTGCAGTGCTAACTTCCCTATACTGCTTTTACTGTAGATAGTCACTCAGGCATGTTTTTAGATGTCTTACCCACTTAAAGGTGATTTAGTATGGTAAGTCTTTTATACTCTACTGCTGCCCCTTCCATTTCTCTCTCTTCCTATATCTGTTGCAGAACTCAAGGAATTTGTCCCATCAAGGTTCCTGTACTGTGAATTTTGTTGCTTGCATATTTATGGTGTCCATCAGCATGCCTGTTTATCCCCTTTGCTTCCTGCAAGTAACAACTAGATCTAGAAGCTGGAGAGGATTTGGGTGTATTCTCCTTGCAAGACCACAGATGATGTTGTCTTTGGTGATGTTGGCAGCTGTTGATGATTAAGGTTTCAAGACATTGATTTTTTAAGGGTTGAAGAGATTTCCTCCTTGTTGGTTAATTGGCACCATATTCTATACAGAAAAGGTAAGAAAAAAAGCCTTGACTCTATTTTATATCATCCTTTGAAATTGACCAATTATTTTTTAAATATTTGTAGGAATACATAGATTTAAATATTTTTGATAAATCTTTGTATTCGCAATTATATTTTCTGAAAGTTCAAATTGTCCTCATTTGGCTGGAAGAACCTCTTCAGTTTGATATCTGAGGTTTTCTTTTTGAATGTTCCTGTATATGTTTAATACTTTCCTTGCCGTTGGCTATAACCAAATGTTCTAGACTTGTCTCATACATTTTCTAACCCAGTTTGAAAAGAGCCATTTCTCTAAGAATCTCCCATTTCTCCAAGAAGGCTTAGTTTCTTTCAGTGGTAAATAGTATTTCAAGGGGTTGGGGAGATAGCTCAGGGGCACAAGTGCCTGCCTGGCAAGTGCAAGGTCCTGAGTTCGATCCCTGGTTTCACAAAAATAAATAAATAGTATTTCAAAGGCATAATCTTTCTCCTAGGGATGCCTCTGTCTTGCTCAGAAATGTTAAAATGCTTTAGGGATAGAGCTAAGACTTCATCTGTCTGGATGTAATGCATGAGATCTGTAGCCTACTGTCTATCTGTGTATACAACAGGTACAGTCTTGTATGGTACATAGTTCTGCTTCAGAGTTACATGTTTTAGTAAACCTCTTCTGAATCATGGCCATATCTCCTTTCTCCCAAACAGAAGTCTTGATTCTTAAGAACACAGAGGTACAATGCGAATTTTATTCCTTTACTTTGTCTTGCCACTATCCCACAACAGCAGCACTAATACTAATACTACTGAACATTTTCAGAACATTTAAGACTTTGGCATTGGCTCTCCCTTTTTGCCTCATTTCTAATAGCCCCACTCTGTATTATCTGATTATACAGCCATTACATAAGACACACTCTTCATTTTAACATCCAATTAGTCTGTTTTGTTTGTTTGCTTGCTTGCTTGCTTCCTTCTTGTTTTGTGAGCCCTTGTCCTGCTATACAGCCCAGGCACTGGCCTTGAATTCCCTACAATCCTGCTGCCTCAGCCTCCTGAGTGATGGGATTACAGATGTGCACCACCACCCCCAGCTCCATTCAGTTTTAATACACAACCAACTGTAAGTTGAGCTCTTACAACCAGCTGCTCTTGTCTGAAGCTTGTGCTCAAGTAGAATATTCTTGCATATTGATAAGTTTGTCTATTGAAAACAGTTGTCAAGTAGGATACAAGATATAAATACTTAAAAGTCAGTGTTATTGGATATAAAACTCCTGGCTCCCACTTTCCTTCCTTGAATGTCTTAAATGCATCCTTCTGTTTTCTTCTGGAGTCAATCACTGCTCTCGAAAATCTGACAAAATAGACTTTAAGCCCCCTTTGCTGCTTTTGCTTAGCTGTGCAAAAGGAATCTTTTCTCTCCCTTTGAAGCACAGTAGTTTTACTGGAATGGGCTTAAGTGTCAGTAGTTTTATTGACATATTCTCAAGTGCATAGTATATTCTTTTATGTGTAGCTTCAATATTTTTAAAATTTCAAGACAATTATGTTGAATTACATGAGTCCTCTCACCTAGTTGCTCCCTTCAGAGAACCCAAGGGCCAGAATCCTGGATGTAACTATGCTTTCTTCAGCACTTTTCACTTTCCCTTGATTTTTATAATTTTTCTTAATTTCTTTTTGATTTAGAAAAATCAGTTTAACATTCTGTTTTACAATGTCTTTTCTATTGCATTTTTTGTATTTAGGCTTTATTTACAAAAGTTAGTCTTTATCTCTTTTATTGCTAATGCTTTCTCAAATTCTAGTCACTCATTTAAAACTTCTTTTTCCTCAGTTGTTTTGAGCTGTTCCTTCTGATCTTCTGCCAGTCTCTGTATTCTTCAGCTGATTTTAAGTAGAAGGTTATAGTTTTGAGTGTTCCAAGGCATCTCTGGTGTGATTTCATTGTCTCAGTGGGTTGCTGTCTGTTTCATAGATCTTTCTCCTTAAATAACTTGGTGTAAGATTTGACCTTGATAATTTTTTTAACCTTGATAATTCTTTTTTTTTTGTCTTTTTGAGACAGGGTCTCACTATGCAGTTCAGGCTGGCTTTGAACTCACTTTTGTAGCCCAGGCTGATCTCGAATTCACATCAATCCTCCTGTCTCAGCCTCCCAATTGCTGGGATTACAGCTGTGTGCCACCACACCTGGCCTAACCTTGGTAATTCTTATTGCTTATTTTCTATGTAAAATTTATTCCTGAAATTTGGAAAAAAAAAAAAAGTAAGCATGGCCCAAGGTAGCCTTTCTAACTTTCTTGAACTGTTTTTGTAATGTTTGTAGGAAAAATTTTAAGTGACACAGCAGCTCCTTCTCTGAGATTTCCTGGCTTCCTCACCTTCCACCACCTGTAATGGGCTTTTCTCCTCCTCTACTGCCCACTTCCACAATTACTCCTCAAACTCTCTACTGTCTCCCGCACACACAATAATCTGGTGCAGGTCTTTGCAGACTTGGGAGCCTGCAGGGACACGGACATCTACCCTGCTGGGGATGTGTTTAGTTTAGCCACCCAATTGCTGTTTTCAGTTGGGAATTTAAAGACCTTTTTGAAGCTATGCTGCAGCTACCACCTTCCCAGCTCACTTTATTTTATCATAATTTTTACAGCAATCATATTGATCTGGCAGGGAAAGGCAGTAATATTTCCACTGTGGGAAATAGATAGGCCTGACACATGGTATCAGATGGTATTCAGAGAAGTCAACAGATGCAATCAGCTGGTATGAACGGGCACAGCTGCACCACTGTTCAATTATTTAAATGCTTCCATTCCCACTAGGAAGGAGTCCTTGCTCCAACTGCCAGGGTACCCCTCACATGTCCCTTTATCGAGCCCCCAGTGAGAGAGGAGCTAAAGAGCCCAAGTCCATCACAGAAAGGACTTCAGGGTCCCACCCCTACCTAAGGGCTGTGTGGCTGTGGTGCTGGTTCAATAGCTTGTTTATCACCCAGAAGAGGTGAGGCCTCTGGAGGCCAAGAGCAGAAACGGTGAAGGGTGGGTGCCTCAGCACAGGCCCCAGAGGAGAGTTCAGTCAGCCCTTCCCAAGCCCCCACCCTGGGGCACAAAGACAGCAAGGCCAAGCTCTTAACCTTGAGAAGCCCACCGCCTGCTGCCCACTACTTCTGGGGGGTCCACATTGCTGCCAGGAGGCCACATGTGCCACATGGCATCAGAAAGCTCAGTGGCCGAGCAGAAACAGGGTAGGACTGCAGCACAGTGACAAAGCTCTTCTGTAAGCCACATCCAAAGCAATACCCAATCTACCTTCGGCCAGCAATTGCTCTGAGAGACATGGCAGCAAAAACACACATTAGCAAAGCCAAGCACTGAACAGTGTGCCCTTGTGTGTTGCAAGTCAAGAATGCACCCTAGACACAGCAGCCCATATCTGTATCAGTGGTGCAAATAGCCACTGACAACCCAGGCCCAGGTTCTCATTGGACATGCAAGCTTCTGTTTGTCCAGAGGAAAAAATAGATCCAAAGGAAAAGGAGGCTAACAAAAAGTTTCTTTTAGGAATATGTTTTGCACCTTCAACTATAGCACATTGAAGCCAGGCATGGTGGCTCACGCCTGTAATCCCAGCACTTGGGAGGCTGAGGCAGGAGGATTGGTGTGAGTTCGAGACCAGCCTGGGCTACAAAAGTGAGCTCAAGGCCAGCCTCAACCGCGTAGCGAGACCCTGTCTCTAAAAGACAAAAAAAAAGAAAAAAAACACCCAAAACAAAAATAATAATATGTATAGATTGTGATGTTAATCATCTTTAGGAATACTTTAAATCTTTGAGTTACTTTTGTAATTTTTTAAAATGTAAATTACTCTGC
>PVJA010012681.1:0-51353 GCA_004027025.1 Myocastor coypus | reverse complement strand
CCATCCATCCATCCATCCATCCACCCATCCACCCATCCATCCATCCACCCATCCATCCAACCATCCATCCATCCATCCATCCATCCATCCATCCATCCATCCATCCATCTTTTACTTATAATTTTGTGCCATGTTGGTTCTGAATCCAGAGCATCTTACATAAAAATAATACCCTAAGGAAGGCAGGAAACCATATGGGTTTAAGATGCCTCAATTAGTCAGACAAATGAAAATTTCCCTAAACTAAACCCAAGCTCAAAGACCACTGCCCTAATTATCTACCACATCTACCTGCACCCTAAGTTTCCAGACAGATTTGAAAACCCAGCTGGGGTGCACAGGGCATGCCATGGGGCAGGACCTGTAACTTCTCTTCTCTGTCCCTTTCTCATACCCTGCCTTAGGCCTGTCTACACAGAGGTGTGGACGCATAAAGGCTGGTGACAAAAGCTCAGCTTAGGAGCTGACCTGTGCCCTGGTGAGGGGATGGCTACCTGTAATGAGTTAGTTTGGGGCACAGGTACAGCTAGGTAAGAGGGACTGCTGACAGCCAGTAAAAGAGGTCTCCAACTGAGTCTTTCATTATTCCATGGGAAGGTGGCACCTGTCCAGGGCTCTGCCACTCCAAGCTCTACATCCAGATCATTCTCTACTTTACACTCCATGGCTGCCTTCTGATACTAAAGTCTGGATGACTTGCAAAGGCCCAGAAGCCAATATAGAGCAGAAATGCAAGCAGGAGACCCAGGTCTTAGGCAGGGGATATAGCTCAATGGCATAGTGTGAGATCTTGAGTTTGATTCCCAGTAATCCTCCCCTTTCTCCAAAAAAGACCTAGGTCTTCCTTCTTTATAGGAAGGTATCCTCTGTCACCCAGCTAGGTTTAATGCCATGTGCATTCTTGACTGAAGGCTTACAAGGTCCCTTACAAGGAAAATATATGCTACTTTGAGGTGTGTGTGTGGGGTATCCTGAAGGTATGAAGCAGACTTTCACCTGCTCATTAGCTGAAATGGGCTTCTTGCTGGCCTGGGGGATCATGGTCCTCAGGAGGAGCTATTGCCTCAAGGCAAGCAGTTATTAGAAAGATTACTGCAGAAGCCTGGGGGTAGGAGAATGACAGCGTGGGGGGATCCCATTATCCCGAGACAAGCCACAGGAGTCAGGAGTGAGCCTCAGATACTGAGACCCAATGACCCCTCCCCCCATCTCTGAGCCCGAGCAGTCACCCTCCTTTTCTTTAGTGAGCCGGTTGCCCCATCTCCTCCGTAGTCCCTCACTGATGCCACAGCAATTCCCCCTGGGGCTTTCCCTCACCTGGACCACAGCGATCTCCTCCCACCTCCAGCTGCTCCCTGTCGCCAGCTACCCTCACCTGAAGAGCCATGCTGCTCAGATCTCACCCACACATCGCGTCTGGGTCTCAAAGGTCTTCCCAAGATGCTCCGGCCCTGTCTTCAAGCTCAGTGTTTGATGCCGCAGCCTAGCCGCACCACCCTCTGCTGACTCCCCAGGGCTACCTGCTCTGCTCCCTCTCCTGTCAGAACTCTCCTCATCCTTCAGGCTCAGCTCCATAGCCTCTCCAGCGATGGGCCCTCCCCGACACTGCCTTCTCTCTCCTCCTGGAATATCTCCTTGTAACTGGAGTTTATTTATTCTTCTAAGGACTTGTGCTGTGAATACCAAGATGAATGAGACCCACATTCTAACCTCCAGGCCTTCCTGGCTCAGGAGACAGCTCTGCAAATAAATGAGAACTTTAACATTCAGTTTCATCTGTGCTGCAGCAGAGGCATGAGGTGCAGATGTAAGCCCCAGAGAAAAAGGGGAGGGGGAGACCTTAGGGATAAGCTAGAGGCAGGTGGGCTGCACTGCCCAGTGACCCAGGGATTCTTATCTTACAAACAGCTGAGAACCAAGGAAGGGCCTTAGGCAAGGGTGGGTGATGTGCTCAGTGCTCTGCCCAGGAAGGCAGCTGGTGGGAGAGGCCTGGCCTTCTGGCATTATTTACTTTATGACTTGTCACCCAACAGGCCAGAAAACAAAGTAGGTACCTGTATACCAACGGGCTGTGCTGGTCCCCTTGTCCTGGAAGAGTTGGGACGTTATATACAGTAAGAGCTTGCATGATTTCACTGGGTCTTGGCCTGCAGATCTGTGCTCCCCCTCTTCTCCAGGCAGGGCCCGGGTCTCACATGTCTACTGCCTGATACAGAGATCCTGCTTCATTTTTTTTTTTAAAAAAGAATTTTATCTTATTTTATTTTATTTTGTTGTTGTTTATTTATTTGTTTTTATGGCCGGCTCAGCCTGCCCTGAGGGCAGGGCTGGCGCAGCATGTGGTGCCGGGGATTGAACCGCGGTCCCTGCAGCTGCCTAAGCTTTCCTAAGCAGGCGCTTTAGACCACTGAGCCATCCTGCTGGGGCCCACCCTGCTTCACTTTCTACTGGGTGAAAAGTTGGTGGACTTAATGGCCCACAACACTGGCTTGTGGAAGGCAGGTGAACCGGCACCCTTCTAGAAGCATCCAGGAGCAATCTGCTCCCTGCAGTCCTCACCCACTCACCCATCAGACAGGATGCCCTCGGCGATCTCACACACTAGGACGAAGAGCAGCATGAAGGTCAGGATCCAGCGCAGGTTGTGGCCAGGGAAGTGGAGCCATGTGCTGTGGTGGATGTGTACCTTGGAGCTTTGGCTGCCCCATCCTGCAGAGAGAGAGAGAGGTGAGGTCAGGGGGCTGGTCCCCTGGAGGAGGTTGCAGGGACAGACTCTCTCCCTTGTGCTGGGGCCAAGCGTCCAAAGTGGGACTTCCTACACATGCAAATGAGGATATCTAAGCCTGGTACACATGAAATCAACATTCAGGCTGGCTCTATACTGGTACCCACTTTATATACTGGTCATCTCCTGTGTGACAGGTGATCGATAAGCCATTTAGTCAAGCACAGAAGTGTAAATGTCAATCCTTTTAAATTTTTGATATGCATGTGTATATTGTATATGCCGTTCCTATTTCTGTCTAGTCCTTTGCCTTTGTCTATAATTGGCAGTTTGCTTTTGCAGTAAGTTCTTTTTAATTTTGTAACCATCTTTCCTCTTCCCCAAAGTTGCACGTGAATTTTATGACTTGCTAATTTTCCCAATTAGAATGAAGGAACAGGCAGGCTTTGGACAGGCGGGGTTCACCCCTGGTACTGACAGGGCTGACCGGCTTGGGGCATTCAAGGTCTTGGAGAGAGGCGAGGGGTTCCCCAGTGAAGAAACATGCACAACAGCGGAGCCCCCAACTTTGCAGATCACTTTCAAGCAAGCACAGTGGGGGCGCTGGGGCACTGCGTCCCCGAGTCACGCAGAGAAGTTGCACTCGGGAGACACGCGCCCCAGTGGGTACTGGGAAGCTGTATCCCCCAGTCCAGTTCTGTCTCTCCTCGCCCACCGCGCGGGACCTCTGAGGGTCAGAGGCTACTGATCACCACCGAGCTGGGCTGAAGGCGGCACAGAAGCTCACGGGGCCTCCTCTCGGCTCCCGAGCGCAGCCTGTCCCAGTCCCAGGCCCAGCTGCAGCGACAAGGAGCGGGCCTTGGGGGAGGGGTGACCCGACTCATCCGCTGCGCCACGGAGGGTGAGGTCTACCCCTCCCGACCTTCCCAGAGCAGGTGGAGACCTCCGCGTTCCCCTCTCTCATCCCCGCAAAGGCAAAACTTGGAGATTCCTTGGGTCGGGAACGCCCGTGGCATTCGGCGCGGGTACAGCGGCATCCCAGAGAGAAGGGATAAGCCGGAGTGCCGGTGCGGGGATCCATCGTCAGACCCTGGGGCAAAGGACCGAGCAGGGCGCGCGCCACCGCCTACCCTCCGCCCCTCATCCCTCGCCTGTGCTCCTCTTTGTCGCCGCTGGTGCGCACGCTCACCGATGAAGAGGATGGGGAAGGTGATGAAGAGCAGGAAGACGTGCGGCACCACGTTGAGCGCGTCCACAAAGCAGCCGTTGTTGAGGACGCCCTGGTCCACCCGGTAGGCAGCCGAGTGATTCTCGCTGCCGCAGAAGGCCAGGGGCATGACGGCGCGGGCACGGGCTCCCGGGCTCCAGCTCGGACTCCACCGGCTCCGCGCCTCCCGCGCCTGTGTCCCTGCGCCCCGCCCGCCCTAGGCCACCGCCCCCGCGGGCATCGCCCCGCCCCGCCGGCGCGCCCCGCCCCCACCCTCCTCCACCCCATCTCCGCCGCGCCCCACCATCTGCAGCGGCCACGCGTATCCAATCTGGCGTGGAGCGGGGTCGCGTCCCGAGTGCCTCTGGTGCTGGAGCAGGGCGTGGGTAGCAGTGCGGACGGGGAGAGGAGAGAATCCACGTGGGCCGCGAGTGCGTGAGCTGAGGTGTCGAGTATAAACGTCTGGATGAGGTTGGTAGGGATACAGTGAGATCAGAGGATAGAGTGGGAACGGCGTGGTTCAGAAGTTTATCCACCCTGTACAGAGCGTTAGTTTAGGAAATGCCCCAAAGTGGACCCAAGCGCACTCAGGTACTGTACAGCTCTTGCACAGGATCTTCAGGCTCCTGCTAAGTGCAGCTGTAACCACTGTTGTCCAGGTTGCTTCTGAAACAGTCTTGCTAAATCACCCAAGGGGGGGCCTCGCACTTGGGATCTTCCTGCCTCAGTCTACTAGAAGCAAAGCATAGGGAAGTTACAAACCGACCCAGGGTTTCCCGCCAGCTCCTCAGAGGCCGCATCACCACCCAGTGCTGTGACTGTCGGAAGAATGGGAAGGAAGAGTGCTCACCCCAGGCTGAAAAGATGGCACTGTACAAGTACATCCTGTCACAGAAATGTAAGGGTGAAACCCTTTTTGCTTTTTTCCTGCCAGCGGGCAGAACCCAGCCCTCCCCACTGAACTACACGGCCAGCAGTCTGGGGAGAGAGAATACGATTAGCTTGATCTGGAATAGGCCTCACAGGTTGGAGGGCAGGGTGATATATTGTAAAGATAATGTGGTGCCGCCTGATACTTTCCCAAGTATACTTTTCAAAACAAACAAACAAACAACAAATAACAAAAACAAAAAAACAAAAAAAAAACCAAAACCAAAAAACAAACAAACAAGCAAAAACCCCCCTGGATTTAGGGTTATGGAGCATAAGTACCTGTGTTCTCAGGAAGGGACCAGAAATGTCAAAAAGAGTCCTTTGGCCCTTTTCCTAGGAGCTTTTCCAGCCTGTACTGAGGCTGCTTTGATGTCCCAGAGTCTTTCCAACCCACTGCCCACCAAACCTTGGCTTTTCCCTGGGGGCCCAGGCAACCAAAGATGCAGCCCAGAGAAGGTGGGGTCCAGCACCCCTCTACCCCAGCCCAGTCTCAATCAGTCTTGGACCTTCACAACTGACTCTGAAGCAGAAAGATTTGGATTTTTCAGTACAAGTTAAAATAGTGAAAACTCATGAGATCATGTTCCTTTAGTCATTCAGCAAGACCTTTTTCTCTTAGTTATTTTGGAGGGGGCATCCCGGTCTTTTTCATACTTTATGCAGCATTTGTTGGTTTTGTAGTTTCAGCTGCAGTTTTTCACATTGTTGGTCATGCTGTGTTTCTTCTTCTTCTTCTTCTTCTTCTTCTTCTTCTTCTTCTTCTTCTTCTTCTTCTTCTTCTTCTTCTTCTTCTTCTCCTCCTCCTCCTCCTCCTCCTCCTCCTCTTCCTCCTCCTCCTCCTCCACCTTCTTTTTCTTTTTCTTCTTCTTGTGTTATTATTACTAGCAGTAATAATAGTAGTAATACTGGGAATCACACTCAGGACCTTGCACTTGCCATGTAGTTCTTTTCAGTAGTATAGTCATGCGCCATATAATTACATTTCAGTCAACTAGGCCCTAAATACATGATAGTGCCCCATAACCCTGTATGGCCTAGTGATGTCACATGATGTCACAGCATCTCAGTTTGTGTAAGCCACACTTGATGTTGACATGCCAGCATTATCTAATGACACATTCTGAGAATGTGATCCTGCTATTAAACAATGCACGACAATCAGTGTCTTTATTTAAACAACAATAACAACAACAATAAAACAGACTTTCCAGTGTTGCCTTCACCAGTACCCGTTATATCTGTGGACAAGTCACCATTCTATGCTTCTGTTACCTCATTTCTCAATGGAAATCGATTTGGCCAGCCAGGGGTTTTGCTGACTTCTTTTTTCCAATGGGCTGAATGCTTGTGTCCCCCGGACACACCACTAAATCCCAGCTCCCAGTGTGGTGGATTTAGGAGGTGGGGCCTTTGAAAAGTTTAGGTTGTGACAGAAGCAGCCTCATGCATAAATCCATGCCATTATTGATGCCCAGAGAGCTCACTGGCCCGTCGGCCATGTGGGACTCCAGTGAAAAGATGATGTCTGTGAGGGCCTCAGCAGACACGAATTCTCCTGCTTCACTGATTTTAGACTTCCTGGACAGCGGAACCATGAGAAATAAGTTCCTGTTGTTAATAAGCTACCTAGTCCAGCAGCCAGACTGGACTAGGACACTTGTGTGCTGGCTAGCACTTCGTATAGGAGCGTGGCAAGTATGAGACTGCGATTCTTTGTATCAAGAGAGTGGAGGACGACACATGAGGGACAGGGACAGAGATATTGATACAGATGCACAGCTGCTGCTTAACATTTATCTGCTCTAAGAAAACATCATTCAGACCCCTCCCCCATGACCCAGGTAGAGCCAGAAATCTATTTTAGCTAAAGTGTATGCATGAAAAATTCTAATTTGTGGTTACAGTTGCCAGTGTTAGTTTTATTTTATTTTTTTTCTCATAGCCAACGTGTCCTTGAAAAGATAATTATTTAATGCAGGGGCTAGGACAGCAGACAGGGCCCAGAGAGGCTTTTGATGGAAGGTTGGAGAAAAACAGCCACTTTTCCACTGCAGCAGGAGTCATGGCATCAAATCCCTCTGTTGTCTCAGAGCTGAGGCCCCAGCAGACCTAGTGGGGAGGATAGCACGGAGATGTTGCTTGCTTCCCTGATGGGCAGACAGCCTGATGCAGCCTTTGGGAGCAGCACTCAGTAACTGAGGTGCCCAGAACTCAACACTTACTAAGCAGCAGCTGTGTGCCAGCTGGGCTCCTGTGCAACCCTACAAAGGGAGTGTTATTGTGTCCTTGAGAAAGTGATCCTGGCTTCTGCAGCCCTATAGGAGGCAGGGCTTTGGTTGGAACTATGGTTTGGATGGGCCTCGAACCCCTTTGCTTCCTATACCAATGTCTCTCAAAAGGTAGTCCCTGAGCCAAAAGCATTAGGAGAGAATTTCTCAGTGATGCAAATTCTCAGGCCAGCCTCCATCCTATTAAGTTTAAGTCTCTGGGGATAGAGTTCAAAAATCCGTGCTGTTATGGCTAACAAGTCCTGCAGGGAATGCTGAAGTCTGACAACGTTTGTTCTCTCAGAAGCAAATTGCAGGCAGCCCCTGGCCTCAGAGGCTTCCAGTGGGGTTGGAAAAACAAGGCAAATATGGTATATTTATCAAGGAGACAAGCAGGGAGACAAAGGAGATAGGGAAAGGAAGGGAAGGGAACAGAGGGAGAGAGAGAGAGAGATGGGAGAGGATGAGAAAGGAAGGAAGGAGAGAGGAGAGGAGGGAAAAAGAAAGAAGAGAGGAAGGGAAGAAATAATGCTAGCTGAGTTTGGAGAGGTGATCTTTAGGGGAAATGTGGTCTTAGGGATTGGCCTGGCTGTGCAGCCAGGAAGGGAAAGCTGTCCAGTTGGGTGTGTACAGCGGAAGAGCTGGACTCAATTGTTAGCACTGAGTAGAGGCACTGAATAGGCGAGCTAATGAGGCTTGGTAGGTTGAGTGCACTGGGGCATGCGGGGTTTGAGGGGGGCTGCTGACGCTCTGGGATGCCCTGGACTTCCCAGCTAAATAGCAGGCAATGCAAGCTATAACTTTCCTACTGTCGGGGACAACACCCCGATTGCCCAGCCATCTGGTAGCTGCTTCCAAAACTGAGTTCAAGTGCCACTTCCTGGCAGGGAATTCCCTGCCCCTCCTCTGCAGTAGACCCACTGAAATATACCTCCCATGGATCCCCATCACCACGAACAGTCCCACCGTTGCCCTTATTACCCACACTGGGATGGTTCCTTTTGTGGGTGTGCATGCCTCACTGGGCTGGGAACCACTTAAGGGCTAGAGCCTGAGTCTTAAGGGGCTTTAGTTCTGGCATAGAGTGAAATAATATCAATAAATATTTGTAAAATGCATGAATGAATGAGGAGATGCATGAATGAATGACACAGTCAGTGATCCTGTTTACCCTTGAGTGTACCAGCTGTGTAACTTGTTCAGCTAAGTGGAAAATTGGTGTCTATAAATTGGTTTCAACTTTCTCATTGACTTACACTGTGTCATCAGAGATGTATTTTCTTTGTTTTGGCAGATTACTCTGCATTCATTTAGTGAAATATTTGTACCAGTCTCTATGTGCTAGGCACCCTCTGAATTAGTGGAGTTAAAGAGATAAAAGCATGGCTTGCATCAAAGATCAAGTCTCTTAGGAGTTTCTAACACCTCATTATTAAGGTTTAGGTTTATCCTGATCATCACTCTTTTTCTTTCCTTCTTTTCTTTTCTTTTTTTTTTTTTTTTTTTTTTTTTTTTTTTTTTTTTTTTTTTTTTTTTTTTTTTTTTTTTTTTTTTTTTCTTTGTGAGAGTGGGTTAACCTCTTGTAAGTCAAGGCCATTTTTGAAAATTGGATATAAACTTTTGACTCCTACCCAAAAGGGGGCTCCTCATGCTGGGATTTGTAAACACTGCCCAAGCCCATCTGAGAGTCCTTGTTTAGTAAATACAGGTCTAGGGGCTCCTCAGTGGGGGGCTGCTGGGCTGTGTGGAGGGCTGGAGTTATATCAGGAAGGATTTTGCTCCACAGTACCTGTCAGGGGAGCAGTGGGGCCCCTGATGTAGAGTCTGGCTCACTGCTCTCAGTTACCCTGGCTGGGTGAAGAATCTGTGACCAGAGTAGTCTCAGTTGTGCCACCCACAGCCAGACAAGGAGCTGCTTTCTCTGAGGTGGTTGCCTTCATTGCCTGCCAGCGATGCCCACGGAGACCCTGCCGCTGTCTGCCAACCTGCTCCCAGCACGCTTCGTGTGGGTGCGAGCAAGGAAGTAAAGCTTTTTCAGATTTTTCTGTGCTCTTGTAAAAGCCCAGGCCTCCAGAGACTTGGAAATGTACAGCATAAAAATAAGGAATTGTGCTTTCACTTTCCCTAGTGGCATTTTGCCCTTCAGATACATGAAAATTAGACCAATAACTATTTGTCTAGGTAATGTTTCCATTCTGAATGGATAAAACAATGTACCCAGCCATTCTGCTTTAAGGCATAGTCCTAAAAGAATTGAAAGCGGGACCTTGAGGAAATATATTTGCCTCCATGGCCAGATAGCAGACTACTCATAGAGGCAAAACTGGAGAGACCCAAATGTTCACAGAGAGATGAACTGGTTAAATAAAATGACCTAAATATTCCAAAGAAATATCTATTCATCAGCCTTAATGAGGAAGGAAAGTCCAACTTGAGCCATACTGGATGAGCCCTGAGGACAATAGGTAAATGGGATCAACCAATTGAGAAGACAAAATATGCAAATTACCTAGGGCTGTCATTTGCATAAAGACAGGAAGTAGAGCCATAGTTGTCCAGAGCTGGTAACCCAGCAATTCTTTTTTGGTTTAATTGGTGCAGAGTTTCAATTTTACAAGATGAAACATATTCTAGAGAAGGTTGGCGGTAACGGTGGCACAATGTGGGTGTTCTAGTGCAAGTGAACTGGGCACATAGAAATGATTGAGAGACTAAAATTTTATGTTATGTGTAATTCACTACAATTTTTAAAAAATAATAAAATTTTCCTTATGCTCAAAAGGTTATAGCCAGAACCAGGTCCGAAGGTTAAGCCCCCAAAGGAACAGTAAGTTGAGACTACAGTCTCTCTCAATATTTACATTTCTAAGGGTGAGGATGAGGCTCTGTAATTCTTGCCATCCCTCCTCAAAGAAGCAAAATTGGTTTTCTCCTTGTCCTTTGTAGTGTGCATGCGTGCATGCGTGTGCGTGTGCGTGTGTGTGTGTGTGTGTGTGTGTGTGTGTGTATGTAGGGGATTAGTTACCTCCTGTGTACACAACAGAGACAATCTATTGTTCTCTACCCCTTACATCTCCCGTTGGAGAATTTTCTTTACATGGTCCCAAGAGTAAAGTCTAGAAAATCATGGGGCTAACTAAATCTTTAAGATAGGCCAGCAGGAACTAAGGAAGAGTTGATGTTTTAGCTTAAGTCCAAAGACAGCCTATTGGCAGAATGCCCTCTTCCTTTGGGGACATTAGTCATTTTTTTCAATTAAGGCTAATTGGGCGAGGCTCTTCCCCATTATGGGAGTGAATTACTCAATGTCCACTGACTTGGACATTAAGCTCATCTAAAAACTGCCTTCGCAGCGAAATCTAGGTGTGTTTTACCAAACATCTGAGCACTGTGGCCCAGCAGAGTTGACATATAAAATTAAGCATCGCAGCATCTCTTGGCTCTACCCTCCTCTGGCTGGCTCTTTCTCCAGTATTCCGAATGTATTCTCCCAGGAAGTGCAAGCCGGTGGATAAAGCGCATCTCTGTCCTGATTTGTTAGCTCAGCATGTGCATGTGGCCACCTTTGATTAGCCAGACCCAGGTCAATGTCCACCCACGGAGCCAGGGTTAGAGTTGGCCCTGCGAGGACCACATAGACTAAATAAAGGGGAAGGATGTGTAACACAAGGGGAAAACAGGCTCAGTCCTTCTACAGAGGAAGGGTTGAAGTGGATCTGAGTAGGCACGACGTATGGCCCTAAGCACTGGTATCCCCAGAAGTGCCCTTGCTCCCGCCTCTTCTTTGGTTCCTGCCCTTCCTCTCCCAGAGACCTGCCCTGGGAGGTTCCTATGAATCCTCAGTGTGTGGATCAGCTAACTCCCAGCTGCTGGGGCTGGTTGCTTGGCCACTTCTTGGGGATGAGAAATAGGAAAATAAGAGACCCTGCTGTAACTCAAGACCTCCAGGACTGAGACGCAGGTTCCTTATTCCCCAAATGCCCTGAGGAGTTCACACTAACATCAGACCTAATGTATATAAATTGTACCCACTTTAGAGAACTTGAGGGCCAAAAGAAGCTCAGAACAAAATGATTAGAAAGAGTTCTTGGCTCTCAAATTGATACTAACTTTTTAAAGATCTGGAATAGATATTCCAGTAATAGTGGCTGGGGCTCCTTTGTTTCGTAAGGCTGCAGCTTCCTAGTGCCAGGAACCTTGTCTCTGTGCCCCCATACCTATACCTGGCACAAGGGGGGGGGGCTTCTCTCACTCATCTGCTAGTGCACTGAGTGCAATAAGTCCTTCATGTGTTCCCCATTTCTCTGTGGAAGCAGCCCTTTCTCCCTACAGAGGCCTCCAGCTGACCAGACACATGCCACCACCTGTGTCTCTGTCCAGGTTTTCATAGTCATTGCTAATGATTTTATTCAGAAAGCACATGGAGACAGAAGAGATGCAGATTTCTTGTCCACTATTTTCCAGGAGTTAGTATGTCATTCCCTGTGTGAGCCAGTTCCTTAAAAACAAAAACAAAAATAATAACAATCTCTCTCTCTCTCTCTCTCTCTCTCTCTCTCTCTCTCTCTCTCTCTCCATATTTGCATCCAAACATAATTACACTTCTACTTCTTCAGCAAACCATGACTCATACAGATTCTTGAACAGAATCCTAATGTCACGTTTTTAGCATCTGGATCCAGCCAAACCTGATATCAAAAAATATTCCCAGGGATAGCGAGATAGCTCAGTTGACTAGGCAGCTGCTTAGGCAAGCACAGGGGCCTTGGGTTCCATCCTTGGTACCACATGCCATGCTGGTGACAGTGTCCTGGCGTGGTGGTACACACCTGTAATCCCAGTGCTGGGGAGGCTGAAAACAGGAGATCACTACAAGTCTGAGCAGCTCAGTGAGACCCAGTGCCAAACATATTTTTTAAAAATCCCAGATTTTTCACTTAAATGTTCCTTTTAGTTGGGTTTCTGTCACTTGCAACCAAAGGTCCCATGTTAGGAGGGAGCAGTGAGCTCCCATCACCTGAGTTCTCAGTATATGCTAGGCCTAGGGCTTCCTTTTTACTGTTGACCCGGGCCTTGAAAGGTGCACAAGAATTCCATATGACTTTGGGGAGGGGAGACCCTGGAAGTGATGGGGAAGGCAGGCCCAGGAAGCAGAAGAGTTCCCTGTGTGCAACGCATAGGAAGCAACTGGCAAAAGACTGGCTGGTGAGGTAGCCAGGGCCCAGGTGAAGGAGGGCTTTACATACAAAGTAGGAGGTTGGACATTGTCCTGAGGATGGCAAGGGAACAATTGGAGAGTCTCAAGCTGGAAGAGACAGGATCTGCTTCAGGCTTTTGTGGGCTTCCTCTGGAAAGAGGACACAACAACATAAAAAGGAGAAATAGGACAGAATTAGCTTCTGGGGGGAACTTTTCCTGGAGCTCCTGAAGTTCCATTCTGTATGTTACTTCTTACTCATGTACTTGAAGCAGATGATAAAGGGTGACTAATGATACAGGCCACCGGAGCCACCCACCTGGGGCTAACTCCTGGCTGCACACAGGCTTGTTACTGAATGCCTAGATCCCTCAGTTTCCCCAGTTGTGCTAATGGAATTATCTTGCTCCTAGGGTTCACTGTAAGGATCAGTCAAGTCACTACACATTGAGAGTGTAGCCCAATGCTGGCGGCAGAGGTGTTAACAGAGCCATGGCTACAGCAGGTGGCCCCATGAGATTGTAAACTTCTGTTCCTGTGTGATTTTCAGTGATATTCTTCATGACAGCAGTAGTGATGTGTGGGGGAAGGCTCGATGTGGTGTTCACTCAGCCTCCTGCATCCACCAGTTGGTTGAATGGAGACTTGAGTGTATCAGATGTCACATGTGCTCGGGCACCTACTTGTGTAAACTGCAGCGATTACGGATACTAGCGTCTCAACCTACCCACGCGTGTGCGTGCCTGCAAAGACAGACAGTTGTTACTAAGCAGATGTGTAAGTTTTATTATTACACTTAGGCGTGGGTCATTTACTAAAATAATTTAATAAGTTAGGGTAGCTTTTTTGGTAGCTGTGATATACAGAAAGTATAAAGATGCATCAAATAGCATTTTTCTATGGTTAGTGTTATACATATCTATATCTACATATAGATATATATAACATCACTGATACTAGAAAAGTAAATCATTGCTTATTTATGAATTTTTAAGACTGTTAGCTTCAGCATCATCTGAAAATAAAACAGAGCCCCAAAGAAGAAGAATCATGGATGACAGAGGAGTGTTCACTGAAAAATGGACAGATGAGTACTTTTTTGTCAGGACAAGTACTAAGGCATTATGTTTAATTTGTATGAAAGTTGGGTCAGTTCTCAAAGATTACAATCTGAAAAGATATCATAGGCAAAAATATGCCATTAAAACTGATGGTTGTCAAGGAATGTTTGGTAATGACAAAATAGTTACTAAACCAAAAAAGCTTATAATTGCAACATATTTTTAGAAGACTTTTCTATTATGTGAGCTAGTTAGAAGAAGATGAACATCATTTACGGATGGCGAATTTACTAAGCAATGTGTGGAAAACATGGGATTTAAGACTGGGCGTAGTGGAGTGCTCCTATAATCCCAGTGCTTGGGAGGCTGAAAACAGGAGGATCACTATGACTCCAATCTGTGCAGTGAGAACCTGTAGACCCTGCACTAAATACATTAAAAAAAAACCTGGGGCATACAATATGTCTAAATAAAAATATGGCTTTTTCTAACATCTTTGGTGTTTGTCTCACCAAACTAGAGCCAGGGAATTGAGAAGAGAAAAAAATCTATTAAAAGAGATTTGGAGAGTAAGGCTGTTAGCTTCAAATTTTGCACTTTGGTGATAGATGAGAGTAATGATGCTCAGGTTTGGCTCAACTGGCCATTTTCATTACAGATATTGATAACGAGCCCAAATGTCATGGAAGAAATGGTGTCTCAGTCACTCTCCTCATCACTGTCACAAAATAACCAATACCTGCAGCTGAAAGGTGGAGAGGCTTACCTGGGCTCCCATCGTCTTAGAGGCTTCGGCCTATAGTTTGCAAGGTGGAGGGAGGTGCCTTGCAACCAGGAAGCAGACTGAGAGATCACGGAGCAGCTGGAAAGGGACGCGAACCCTTCCAGGTTACATCCAAAGTGACCTGTTTTTTCCATCAGATCCCATCTTCCCAGAAAAGCTAAGTACCCATTATCTCTGGAATACCTAGAAATGACTGACAAAGGCTCTCTTTTCAAAGGAGTCAGTTCCTTAGTTTATTTTTCTTTTATTAGTCACTTACCTACCTCCCTATCAGAAATATATCTTTATACATATATTTGTTAATCTTAACTGCTCCTATAATCTAATCAGCTTCCAAAAGCCTCATCATATGCAAATAAGACTTTGGGGGTGCCTAGATACAAATCCTCAAAAAATGGCTTCTTCTAGGCCATTAAAAGACACAGCTTGGGAAAGCTTGGGCGGCTTCAGGGACCGAGGTTCGATCCCCGGCACCACATGCTGCACCAGCCCTGCCCTCGGGGCGGGCTGAGCGGGCCATAAAAATGAGTGAATAAACAAACAAATTCTCTGAAACAAGGGAAAAATAATAAATAAATAAATAAATAAATAATTATTAAAAAAAAAAAGACAGCTAAATGTCACGAATTTCAGGAAGCAGTGAAAATTACATTAAAGCAATTTTCTTTAGCTGTTGTCACTCATTAGCCTATCTAGCATAGACTTTAATGGCACACTAATGATGGCTGGTTACAAGGGAAGGGACCCTATAAAATTAACAGAAGATGGTGCAATTACTACCGGCAATTCGCATTTGATGAAATATTGCTGCATAATACATCAAGAAAATTGGTGTGAGAAAGCTTTAAAAATGGATAATGCCATGCAAATTTCATCAAAAGTGTGAATTTTCTAGGGTCTAAGGGACAGAATCATTAATTTCAGGAGTTCCTTAAAAGTATGGATGCTGTTTATAGGGATATCATTTACTTTTCTGAAGGGAACTGGCTGAACTGGGGTAAAATGTTGAAAAGATGTTATGGTTACAGAGATGAAATCAAGTCATTCATGGGCTCAAAAGGCAAATTTGTGCCAGAGCATGAAGATGAAAAGTAGCTCATAGATTTAGGTTTTTTTTTTTTTTGTGGATTTGACTATTTTAAAAGTGACTTTTAAAAAAAGTGACTTAAACAGGTGTCTTCAAGGTGAAAATCAACTTATCTGTGTTATGTTTCAAACTGGAAAAGCTTTCAAAATAAAACTTAAATTATAGCAAGCTTAGATTGTGGCAAACAATTTTGTGTTAGGTACCCATGGTTTTGCTAAACTCATGAGTTAGCTAACTTTCCCTTACTGGAACAAAATACCTGAGGCAAACTACTTAAAAGTTAGAAAGTTACACTTTGGCTTGCTGTGTTGGAGGCTTGAGGCCATGCCCAGTGGCTATACTTCTCTTGAGCCTGTGGTGAAGCATCATGCCACAGCGGGGTTACACAGTAGAAGGGCCCCATCTCCTTCGAGGAACAGCCCTAAAGACCTAACACCTCCCACTGGGCCCCGTTTCTTTCATCATCTAATAGTACCTAGCTGTGTGCTAAACCTTATCACACAGGCCCACGGGGGACACTCAAGATGCAAAGTATAACAGCATGATAAGCTGGAAATATTATAAGCTAATAATGTATGCAAGACAGCTAACCCGTCTACCAGTCATCATAGCAACCTAGTAGCACCATACTCAGAACACGGGCTGTTTCCCCTGGGGAGCTTGTGGCCAACCAGGGGCTGTGGCTAGCACTGCACAGGGTTGCCAGAGCTTGTTGCACAGCATTATATTGCTAGCCAGGGAGATGATCAAAGTCAGAATTTTGAAGCAAAGTTTCAATTCAGTGTCTATTTTCTTTGCACCACTATAAAGTCAAAAAAAAAAAAAAATCACAGTGGAATCACCCAAAGTCAGGGACCCTCAGTGATTGGTAGCAATCATTGCTATGTCAGTTAGCAGTGGGGATGGGGAGGCCCAGGCTGCAAACCCCAGGCCCCAGGAGGAGAGCTGTGGCCCTCTGGCCTCCCTACCTACCCTCTCCAGGGGTCTGAGCCTGCCTCTTTCAATTCTCACAGAAGCTGGGCCAGCCTGGGCCCCAGGGATCAGGGAAGTGTCACCATGGGGCAGGAGGAAACAGGGCTCTCGGCTCATGAAACAGATTTTTATTTAAAGCTGAGAATTGAGATTTGGTCTAGGGCTGGGTGGGAACGAGCTTCCCAGCTCACAGAGGCCCTCAAGCACAGCTCAGAAGCAGAGGTCTTACACTTTCACCCAGTCTGCCAGAGGCAGAAGTGAGGGGCTCAAAGCCACCAGCTCTATGACTCTGGGGACGCCGTGGGAAGCTACTTCAATGAGAAGGACAGGATGTCAAGAACTCAGAGTCAAAGAGATCCTTGAGTTCCCAGACTTCTGGGGCTGTGTTTCCACTGTGGGATGCAGTTGAAAGGGTCCCTCCCTGGTCCCTTCCTCTTTGACCTCAACGTCTAGGGACAGAGGCTTTCATCCATGTAGGGATGAGGGTTATGCCCTAAGGGTAGCACCAGGGTTCCCTGGTGGCTGGACTTGAGCTGCTAGCAGCTGCCGAGGGGAGGTTAGAGGTGATGGAGGCAATGTGTCTACTTTGAGTGATGAAGGACAAGTGTCAAATGGACCACAACAGGCCTAGATGTGTTTCGGTCCTAGGTACTCAATCTTAGTTCCTGATGTGATCCCTGTGTCAGGCTCAGTCCTCCTGTGGACTCTAGCCTCAGCCATAAATATCACAGCCCCCAAAGCTGATCAGGAACCGATTGAGGTCCCCCAACTTTATACACATTTTCTGAGTTCTCCTCCTAGTTTGAGCTACATTCCTAGATGTTTCATTTATTTTTGAGACAACCTCTCAGCAAATTATCAAGTTGTCTGCCTGGGCTGGGTGTGCCCTCTTAGTCCTCCTGCCCAGCCTCTCAGAGGTCTGAGATTACATCAAGACACCACCATGCCTCGCTGATCTACTTCTTAGGTGATTAATGCCAATTCATCTGCTATGTCCTTTAGGTCATTAAGCATGACTTTCTAAAGGTAATTATTTCTTTGATCAAATCAAGGTATAGCCCACATAGCCCACCAGCCACAGGTGAGTGGTCTTGGGGTTGGTTCCTGACCTCAGGTGAGTTAGGCCAGCTGAACCGAGTCAGGTGGTTGAGCAAGTGTAGGTGACAGTCCTCTAGGATGGATACTGATGATGACGGTGATTACTATGGTACCCGGAACCCCACCCAGGACCTTCACACTGAGCTGCACCTAGCCGTTTTTAATTTTTAGCTGGAGACTGGGTCTTGCCAAGTGGCTCATGCCAACTTTGAACTTGCAGTCCTCCTACCTGGGAAGGATGAAGCTAGTGATGTATCACTGTGTCCTGGTGGTACCTGGCAGAGGTTTTGACAGCATGGCCAAACTGAGCTTTGCAGAAGCCCAGGGAGCCAATAACAGAGACAGGAGTGCGGCTGAAGATGCTCACAGGCGCTGTCACCAGAAGAGCTGGAGCTCCAGGACACATTAAATCAAAATCATCCTCCATTGCCAGCTCTCAGGGATGTCATGCTTTCTTGTCTTGCACTTGTGTGAGGTGCCTAGGATTTGAATGGGATTTGCCATGCCATTTTTCCCTAGAGGTAGAGTCCTCGGTGCCTGTAACCAGGAGGCCCTCACTTGCCCTGCTGAAGCCTTGGGAGGTGACAATCCTGTTACTGCCCCTTTCTTCCTCCATGAGGTTCTGTTTGAGGTATCTCATGGAGGGGGGCGGACTCCCTGCACTCCCTCCCACCCTGTCTTGGTGACCCCAGAAGTAGCTTCAGTCATGTCCTTGAGAGAGAACAAGGGATCTCATACTTTGAAATGACCCCCTGGGGCTTCCAGCTTCTGGAACAGAGCGAAGGGCCTGCCACCTGGACCACTTTTCCAGGCCTCTCTCTGCTAAGAACACCTGGAAGCCCTGCCCACTTGGTTTTCTTCTGCCTCAGCTCTGCTCCAAGCCAGCCTGGGCTGTTTCGTCACCTCCTTACATCAGACCCAGGTCACAGAGCAGGGACTTACTTCTCATCCTTGGATAGCAGCCAAAGACTTTTTATTGGACAGCCTTGAATTCACTTTCACAGGCTAGAAGTGAAACCTGTTTATTTTATTAGTGAGCTTGGAGTACAGTTTACAACAGCAGTTATAGCAGGAGACAGGTTAGGGGGATGATGGTGGAGAGAAGAGAGAGATTGAGGTCCTATATGAGGCTCAGGGGAGGAGTCCCCAGAGTGGGGAGAGGCCACAGTCATGGGCAAGAATGGCAGTCTGCTCCCTCCTTTCTGCACTGGTCTTCAGCAGAGCTGCTGGAGGTGCTCCTTGTCCAGCCACCATTCTGCGCCCCAGGGCTGGTGATTCCTGCATGCTGTGCTGGGTTTCAGGGATATCTGCTGGTGCTTGCAAGACTGATGGCAGCTTTGCATTGAAGGGCTAGGGCTAGGGTGCACATTTTCTAGGGATGAAATTGTTTTCTCTCCCTAGACTTTAGAAGAAAGTCCTGTGGGGAAGAAGAAACAGACAAGGTAGGTGGAGGCCTCGTGGGTGACACAGTCCTGGTAAGACCGCACCGGAAGCCCCAGGCCCTGCCAACCACACAATGCAGGTGAAGCCTGAGCATCTTCACACTGGCCACAGCCACAGCACACAGGAGGCAGGGAGAAAGCAGACAGGGTTCCAGGGATGAGGGTGGAGAGTGCTGGGAGGAAGAAGAACAAGTGACAGAAAACAGAGGGTCCCTGAGGCCACCCCAGGAGCCATGACTCAGGAGGCCAGCTGTCCTGGGAGCCTTGATGTTTTAGAAAACTTGTAAGAGCAAAGCCAACTTGTGGAAGTCCAGATTTGGATCTGCCCTAGGTGCCATCCGTGAACTTCACATGCAACCTGGTTTGACATCCACCTGACACGGGGAGTCACGCCTCAAAGCTAGGCTCCACAGTGTGTCCCATGGATAGAGTCCCAATCAAGGCAGGGAGAAGGCAGAGGACAGTTTGGGGTATACCACAGGACGTGAGCAATGCGAACCCACCACCCCTGGTTCTTTGGACCAACCTTAAAGAGCTTGTAACAAGCCCAGCTTTACCCAAGCCTGGGCCAGGAGGAGCAGGGTCGTACCCATGGGAAAAAGAGGCACATCTGGCTGAGGGCACCCCTGGGGGGACATTCAGGCCAGACTCCTGTGGGTTCTCCCAGCCAGATATGCTTGGCTAAAGGCACAGACTCTGTCAGTAAACAACGAAGCTCAAGACCTGAGCCTATCCACAAGGCTCGCAGGGCACCTGCGTCCCAAGCCAGCTCTCCATGCTGGACAGTGCCTCATGCTCCTGCCAGATGCCAGTCCAAAGAACCCGCCTGCAGTGTGGGCAGCATGTGGCCACCACACACGGCATGGACAGATGGCCTGCGGCCGCCTGCCTATTCACCGTGGGTTCCAGTTGCAGGAGAAACCCGTGTCTGTACACGGGAGCACTGGCTTCAAGGAGCTTTCGGACCGGCTGGGGGCTTTCAACTGCAGAGCTTGGAAGAGAAGAGCTACATACACAGAGCAGAGCAGGAAAAAAAAAAAAAAAAAAAAAAAAAAAAAAAAGGACTCGGTTACCCCCTGGCACAAGCTCTGCCCAGCCTCGCCCAGTGCTTGTCTCCCATCTTGGGTCCTGCCTAGGTCCTGGGTGGCAACCTCAGCAGCAAGATAAGTGGGGAAGTTGGGCTCTGCTGGGCAGGAAGAGCCAGCCAGCACGGATGTGGCAGACAGCGAGGATGTGAGCAGTGGGTGGTGAGCTGAAGACAGAGACCCCAGCAGAGACAGGCAGAGAGACAGCAGCAGAGAGATACAAATTGCGTGCAGCATGACAAGAAGAAGCGGGAACCGAGGGGACCAAGAGCCAGGAACAAGCACAGAAGAGGAATGTGTGTGTGCCCGAGGGAGAAGGAGGCAGATGGGAGGGGTGAGAAGGAGGGGTGAGGGGAAAGGGGAGGGAGGGAAGGAGGGAGAGAGGGATGGAGACAGAGAGACAGAGAGAGAGAGGACAGGGACAGCCAGGGAGAGAGGGAGGACAGAGGGACCTAGGCAGACACAGGCACTCACAAGGAAAGCAGGACCAGGCCAAGGCTCCCTGGAGAGCCCAGTGTGGAGACAAGAGCCTGTGGCCTGGCTGCTGGAGACGCAGCCTGAGAGAACACAGTCAGACATCAGGATGATCTTGCTGGGGGTGGCGGAGGGATACAGCAGTCGTTAGTGAGTATGGAACCAAGAATCGGGAGTCTTTGTCCCAACCTCACTGTGTACTTGGTTTAAGACCTTGAGCTTCGGTTTTCCTGCATGACGGCCTTGAGGGTGGCTCTGATACTGCCTGGGGACAGCGACTGGTTCTGGGGCTTCTCTAGGCCAGAGTGCTGTAGGACCCATGAGGGCCTGGGCCAGTCCTTGTGGCGGGGGGAGGCTGGGAGAAGGCGGCCAGGGTGCTGGGAGAGAAAGAGGCCAGATGTCCGCGCACACTTACAGCTCGTCATCGTACTCCTTGGGGGGACAGACAGCCACCACGAGGTCGATCCAGTCCTGTGGGGAGAAGCCGTGGGACTGTGGGGTGCACTTGGGTGGAGAGCACATCTGCCCTGAGGCTGAGGCCCCCGGCCTTTCCCTGTGCCCACCGCCTGACCAAGAAGCTGTGCCTGCTTTCCATGGGAAGTGGACACAGGTAGACCTGGGGTCCTTCTGCCAGGCAGGGGTCCCCCTGTGGGGTCCCGAGCTCTGAGAGACATTTCCAGTCTCCAGGGCTTTCCAGCTATAGAAATGGCAGCGCCAGGCCCTTAAGTAATGCTATGTTCTCCAAGGCTCCTCTGTGGACCTGGGCCAGATGGCATCCTCAGGACCACTGGAGGGGATTTATAAAAGCTGGGGACTCTTGGTTTTGGTTCCTGGAGTCTGGGATGGTCCTGGTGCTTCTAACACTCTCCTCAGATAACTCCAAGGCATGTCACCTGGGGGAATCTGACCTCTCTTTCTGACTCTAACACCCAAGTCCCCTTAGTGGCACCTCCGCCATCCTTGGCTCACCAGTCAGATTCCATCCTGGGCTTGGGTGCATCCCTGAGAAGTCCCTGAAATAGCACTGGCCCGTGTACCACATGACAGCTCCTGACCTGAGCTCCCCAGAGCCACCCTCCATCAATTCAGCTCTGCCCTCCAGAATCACAGAGAGCACGGCTGCTCCCTCTGCACTAAGGCGGTGCTTGAGATAGTCAAAGGCAGTCATCGCGTTACCCGTAAGTCTTCTTTTCTCCACATCCCTTCATGTGGGTCCCAGGCCCATCTGGTCAGCGTCCTCGGCACTGAACTTAATACCTCAGGCTCGGCTGCCTGCGTACAGTTACACAGGTTGTGCTTTGCACAACACCAGCGGCCATCATTGGCACAGTGGTGTCCCGGAGGGCACCCCTCAGAATGTGCAGTGCACAGCCTGTGGGACACCTTTCATGGTGGCCTAACTCAGGTGGGCGTCCACTGCACACAGGGCCGGCTACCACCAGCTCCTCCTTCATCATGGGCTCTCTAAGTCTGTTAGTGCCTTCCGGTGTCCCCGAGCCGCTGTGTCCTATTCAGAGTGCACGGGCACAGCCATGATGAGTCTCCCGGAGTCTGTGTTTGTGCTATTTCTATCAGATTTGATCCACAGGCTGGGTGGGGATATTTGGTCCAGTCACTTGGAAGTTAGTTGGATCTTAGATGCCTCCCTAGGATGGGGTACCCAACTTCGAGGCCTGACTACAGAGGCCAGGGACTCCGGCATGCTGGGTCTTACCCCGCCTTGGTTCCAGGCCTTCTGCAGGGCGGCCTCCGCCTCGGCCAGGGTGTAGTCCGTCACGATCTTGCCATTAATTGCCATGATCTCATCCCCCTTCACGATGCCACCTGCAGGCAAAGGGAGCTGAGTGGCCAACAGGAACGCATGGGTCACATGCCTGGCCCGGGACTTGCAAGGCAGAGTCGCTGTGGGCACAGGAGAGGCCAGCCCTGGGCTCCATAAGCAGGAGGGAAACACTGCTCCCAGTCAAGTGCAGGTGTTTCCTGTCTCTGCGCTCCCTGCACCCTCTTCTCCAGGACACTCAGAAAGACTTGTGGTCAGAGCTCTTGGTGGACCCTGATTACTATGGGAGGACAGATCTGCATTTCCAGGAGGTTGACAAGAGACTCTAGCTAATTCCACAGCTGCCCCCTTCCCTGTTACCCGGCCATGCTGTCCAGCTTGGGGTCCCTCCAGCTTGTCCCTGCCCACGGGTTTGCAGGCCATTCTTCCTAGAGTGCCCTCTCTCTTTTTCTCTTCGTCTGGGTCTGGTGGGAACGTTTCCTCCACAGGGACAACTTCCCTAACCCTCTTCAATCAAAAGCAGCTCCCTCTGGCCTTCTCTCCCCGTGCCCTGGTCTCTCCCCACATAGCATACCATTTGTGCTCCTGTTTTAAAAACTTGTCACTGGTGGTGGTCTCCCCGCCACGTGGTCAGTGCCGTGATGGTAAGCTTTGTCTTTTTGGGTTCAGTCCTTTATTCCCAGCATTTTATATAACACTGGGCCAAAGAACAGGAGCTTAAGAGGTGACTAGGTGACTGGTGTTAAAAGGTGTCCCTGGATAAGCTGTCCTGGGGTTCTGACAATGTGGGGGAGGCACTGAATTATGAGGCAAACAGGCGTTGTGAGAATTGTGAGCTCATCAACATATACCATGGCTGTGTAAGCGCATAGATCGGGCACGGTTTCCCACTCCTCTGTGACTTCATAGCCCTTGAGGAACTTCTCCCAGTCCTGATATCTAAAGGACATTGAAAAAGCACTGCCGTGAGGCCCATAATACATGCTACTGAAGGTGGTGGCCAAGGTGGCTTAAAACACAAGTGCTCCTAGGAACTTCCATCAGTCACGCGGATGTCCAAAGAAGCGTGGGGGCCAGACTGCAGGCAGTGTCCTCTGGAAAGGGAGCAGGTGACTTCCGCTTTTTCTTTTTGTAACAAATCCAAGATGGCACCTCAGGGCCAATAGTGCAGTGGTTGTTCTAAGTCTTTGTAAGTGAAGAGGGCCAGAAAGAGTCACCTGACCTATTCTTCTCTCCCTGCCAGACCAGAAGACAGGTGGCCTCCATGGGCCAGGCAGCGGGCCTCCTTTGGATGGCACAGGAATGAGTTCAGAAGAGGACATCCAGCAGCAGTCAGACATGCAGCTACATGGCTAGAAAGGCCCCTCCTTAAGGGGAGAGGAAGCCCCAGAGTGTGTCACAGGCACTGAGGCCACTGAGGCCATGGGTGGCAGAGCTGGCTCGCAGCCAGGGTGCACACCCACCTTGGTGACAACAGGAGCGTGGCTGCACCACTGCGTGGCTCTCCCTTTACTCCCTCTACCCCACCTCCTGCCTCGGGCCCCCACCTTCAGCACCTCCTGCCCTCCCCACCGCAGGGGTGACACGAGCCAGGGCTGCCCCAGAGCTCCAATCACAGGATTCCCGCTCAGGTCTGGGAAGGGAAGGGAAGGGCCAGGGGCTCCTTCTCTGTGGGCCCTGAGAAGTCCCTCAGACATGACAGCGAGCATCAGCAGTGGCAGAGCCTCTGGCCTTGTCTGAGGGGAACGGGAGGAGCGCTTATGCAAGACACCAAGCCTGGCATCTGCAAGACTTCCCTCACCAGCAACAACTGCTTTTGTTGAAAAAGGGACAAAGGAAAAACACTGACCCCTGAGGGCTTCTGTGAGGGGCAAGGCTGCTGAGGCCCTCAGACTGAGTGGCCCTTGTGCTTGTAGGGAAGCCACATGACCAATCAGTCTGAATTCAAGTCCTGTCTGCACCTTTTACCAGGTGTAGGTCCTCCAAGAAGTACTTCGACTTTTCCGTGCCTCAGTTTTCTAAGCTGCGAAATGGGAATAATTATAGCATCTCCCCTGGGGTTTGCTGGAAAGACTTAGACATGGGAATGCACATATGCTGGGTGCTTAGAATAACACCAACACTGTCATCACCAACAGATAAGTAGGATCCGGGTGGCTTCCTCCTGCCTGTCTGTGCACTGTGCACTCCTGCAAAACCCTCTGTCCTTTCACGAGGTTGACAGTGGTTCTTTCTTTCTTTCTTTCTTTCTTTCCTTCCTTCCTTCCTTCCTTCCTTCCTTCCTTCCTTCCTTCCTTCCTTCTTTCTTTCTTTCTTTTCCTCCTTCCTTCCTTTTTTCTTTCTTTTTTTCCTCCCTCCTTCCCTTCCACCCTCCTTCCCTTCCTTCTTTCTTTCTTTTTTTCCTCCCTCCTTCCCTTCCACCCTCCTTCCCTTCCTTCCTTCCTTCCTTCCTTCCTTCCTTCCTTCCTTCCTCTCTCTCCCTCCCTCCCTCCCTCCCATCCATCTTCCCTCCCTCCCTTCCTTGTTTTTTTTGAGACAGGGTCTCACTATGTAGGTCAGGCTGGTCTCAAACTCATGGCAATCCTCCTACCTCAGCCCCTGCAAAAGCTGGGATTCCAAGCATGTGCTGCCATGGCTGGCCTCTGATTCATCTTTTAAGGCTGGGTTCAGGCACTGTCCTTCCAAGGGGCCTTCTCTCCCCCTTTCCCCTCCATGCATCCCCACAGCCTCTCTGTCCCTAAGCTCCCTCTTGGCCCTTCTGTGAAGTATGGTTAGGTAGTTGTTCTGGGCATGTTTCTGCCTCTAGCCCGGGAGCCCCTGGAGGGCAGTGTAGCATCTGGCTTGGAGGGGGTACACAACAGACCTGGTACTGTGGTGTGGCCTCAGGCAATGTGCCAGATTGTCATTGGCCGGCCTAGGCCATCACCCTGCTCCAAGTGGGCAGCTGTTTGCCTTCAGAGGGGCTTATGCTGCCAGCACCTCACCCCCAAACCCAGGCAGAGATGGTCCCTACTCACCGTGCCGCTCAGCTGCTCCCCCCTCATACACAGCTGAGACAACCACCTTCCCGACCGGGGAGTCCACGCCACCTTCCACGGCCAGGTCTAAGGCTCCCTCCTGGTTAGAGGAAAGCGGGTTTTAAGGTCAATCAGATAGCAGCTTGTGTGCATCCGGGCACCAAGGAGCCTTAGACAAGGAGCCTCTGAACAGGGCCACAGTGAGGCCCTGGGGGGAGAAAAGAGGCCCTTGGGAGTTGGGGGAGCAGGGGGCCAAGCAGAGGGGCAGCAGCAGAGAAGGATGGTGGCCCGCCCTCCACCGTGTGCCCTGGTACCTTCTTGATGCGTAGAAGCCGGACGTCCTTCCCTATGATCTGCTCTGGGGTGAACTGAGAGGAAAAAAATGTTTGCTGAGGGGTGGGATTGTCCCCAGGCTCTGGGGACAGTGGACACCCAGAGACAGACATGACCACACAGGTCCCAGATCCATTTTTCCAGGCTTATGAGAGGACCGGCCTTGCAAACAGCACAATCCTGGTGTGTGGTTAGAGCTTCCCTCTCTCCCCTTTACTTCTCCCTCGAAGGCCATTTGGAAGAAGCCTTCGAGGAAACAGGGGCTGGGGAATTCTTGAGGCCTAGGGCCCAGAACTGACCAGCACCAAGCATGCTGTAACTCCCTGCACCCCGCACATACACACAGTTCCTGGGCTCCCTCCCAGGGCTGAGCGTTATCTCTTACCATGGAGTAGGGGTCAAAGCCTTCCTCATATTTCCGGAAATCCTGGAAGGAAGCAAGGGGCGGGGCTTAGGGTGACAGAGCACAGGCTTCTGTAGGCCGGAGCAGAGAATGGACAGGGCGAAGGGGTTAGAGGTGGGGGAGGGGAGGTGTAGCCGGGGTAGGGTACAGGGAGGTAGCTGGTGCCAAGAGCTAGAGCACCCTGTTCAAGGCTGGTGGGAAGCTGCAGAAGCTTTTGGGGGGACAGCAGTTGAATCCTGCATGGTCCAGCAGAGGACATCTGTGACTACAGGACACTGCTGATATCTAAACCCTAGGCAGGCAGCCCCTACCCTCCAGAAAGTCATATCCCAGCATCAACCTCTCAGTCTACCTTACCTCTTCCAAATGCCCACTAGAACCATGCCAGGCCCTGGGGAGAAGGCTCCGCCCTGCAGCCAGCGCCCCGCCCCTGCCCCGGCTGTGCTGCCTGATGCCTGGCACTGTTCTGCTGCACTGCTCATCTACAGCGTCAGGGCCCCCAGCTTGGTCCTTTGGCTTGGCAAGGAGAGTTGAGGAGGTAGCTGCAGCGTCACTGTCCCCAAGATTTAGAAGCAAGGCAGCGGGGAGAAGGGACCAGAGCCAGAACACCAGCCTTGCTCAGAGTCAGAAGCAGAGAGCAGAGTCAGTGGCGTCACAGGACGCTCAGCCTGAGCAAGGACAGCAGAGCCATGGACCAGCCCCAGAGGAAGGTGGGTGCTTGTGGGGAGCACCCTGGGAGAGGAGGAGATCACCGTGTGTGTCGCTCAGAGCCTGTGACTCCGACTTCCGGGAGGCTACAGGCGAAGACCAGCGTGTAGCCCCAAGTTACACCAGAGAGGGACACATACCAGCAGAGGGCTCCCTGGTCACCTGCCCGACACCGCTCCTCACTGCCCTTCAGCCCCTGGCTCAGCCCCACAGAGGTCTGGGCCCACATCCAGGTTGAGTGATAGACTACAAACCCATGCATGAAGGGGTCTGCAGCCCCAACTTTACAGCAAGGGAGGGCCAGCCTCCCCCTGCCTGGATGCTCCATCCAGAGAGCTGGGCACTGGGGACCAGACCTTGAGGATCTGTTCTCTGAGATGGCGCAGAGAGCAGGTCTAGCATCTAATCAAAGAAATCACTGCAGTCCACAGACCCTTCAAGAGGGGGCTCCACCCATCATTCCTGGTCCAGCTAGGTGATGTCTATTTAGTTAGTGGGGAGGTGACAAGCTTTGGCCCAAAGACTGGAGCCTTGGACGCCCCCCTTTGACAATTCTGTCTCTGTTTAGAGCTACCCCAAACCACTGGGCTCCCGGGTATGATGCCTATCTGGCATTAGAGCTTCATGAGGCAAATAATGGAGTGTTTAAGAGCAGACTGCAAAGCTCAGCCTCCTGGATTCAAATCCAGCGCATGGCGCTGGCTACCCATCACGGGCACATTGCCAAGTCGCCCTGCTTCTGTTTCTCATCTATAAAACAAGGCATATAATAGCAACTGCCTCCCGGGGTTGTTGTAAAGATCAAGCGAGCTAATATACATAGCACATTTAAAAGTAGTTCTTGGCACCATGTGCTTCTAAGAACTAGCTGTCACTGCCCTCCCGGTCCTGAGCTGGGAGTAGCCTCTTTTGCAGACCCCTGTTGCTCATCTCCTGTGTCATGTCCTGGAGGCTGGAGGGGCTGAAGAAGCCAGGGTTGCCTGCCTCATTCCCTCTATCTTGGGGTGACTTTTATTGGCAGTGAAACAGCCAATGCGGTGGCTGGTTCTGGACACAGAGCCCAGAGGTGGCAGCTGTGTGCACCTCACCAACCAGACACCCACTAGGACTTCTGTACCCTGGGCAGATGGTGGAGCCAGGTGGCCTCTTCCTTCTGGACTGTGGGGTTTGGTGAAACCCTGATAGGCCAGGAGGGGACAGATAGGGAAAGTGCAGGAAGACACCTTCCTTCTTCCCCAGGGCTGGAGCCAGCGCCCATCCTGGCCTCAATGGGCCCCTGAGGGCTCCTTCTGCCTGCCCCTCTTAGAGCAAGCAGCAGGACTTGCAGCTTCCTGGGCTTGAGCACATGATCTGATAGGACCTCCCTGGCCCGCGCAACCTCTGCCAGAGGTATGGGGTGGCTTGAGCCTGAGGCCCTCTGGCAGATGGCACTGGCTAGATTCAGAACCAGCCAGCACTCCCAGGGAGAGAGATATCAGGCACAGCGGGGTGGACGGGTGACAGGGAGGGCCAGGCATGCAAAGGGGCGCAGTTTACTTGTCGGAATGCTGTCTGATAAACCACCATCCTCTTCAACATCTCCTGTGGCTGCCAGAAAACAAAACAAAACAACAAAATTCCCCACCACACATTAAAAATAGGTCTTGTCTGCCCCCTGGTGCCAGGCCTCGTGGCTGCCATCCTGTGGCCGCCCTGTCTTTCCTGCAGAGAAGTGGCCTGCTTTAGGGGTGTGCTCAAAGCCACTCCCATCTCCATCCCCAACTCAGCAGTTTCCCAGGCTTGGTCAAGCAGATATCACCCTGTCATTAAGGAAAGAATGCGACTGGGACACATGAGCAGGCTGCATCAGGAGCATGACCTTTGCTCTTCAGGGAGCTGCAGGGACAGCTAAAGCTCAAAATAATTATGGAGCTGTCCCACGCTGACATTTGGATAGGGTTTCTTAGAAGAAGGAATAAAAGTGCCACTATGCTCAGCCTGGAGGGGACCCCCAGGCCCCTTGGTTGTGAGGGTCTGGTGTGGGGGGACCTCCCCACAACCACTGGAACACCCCCTGGACTCCCGAGCCAGCTCCTCCTCTAAGGGAATTTCACACCATGGCACTCAGGCCTGGGGGTGGGGGGGTGGCGGGGTCAGAGGCCAGAGAAATGGGCTTGGCAAGACGGCAATGTAGGTAAGAGCGTGGCTTTGGAGTCCCAGTGACAGGAGTAAGAAGTAAGTCCAAGCCAGGAGTGGTGGCTCTCCCTTGTGATCCCAGCACTCTGAGAGGCTCAGGCAGGAGGCTCACAAAGTTTGGCCCTTAGCAAGACCCTATCTATCTCAGAGTTTAAAAAGTCAGCAAATAAGGACAAAGGGCTGGGAAATGTAGCTTTCAATGTGAAGGTCCTGGGTTCAATTCCTAGTACTGGAGGAAAAAAAGCAGTAAATCCAGGAGCTGTCACTTTTAGGTGGACCCCCAGGCTGTGTGGCCAAGCAGGAGTAGGACTGCATGGGGTAGGTCCCCACCCACTACACACACATGGACTCATATTTTGGGCATCGAGAGGGTGACAAGATGACCTCATTCTCTCTCTCCAGGGTCGGCAGAACCCAGGAGAGGTGGCCCTGGTTTGATTCTCGGAGACACCCAGGAGGGGACCCCACAGGGCTTACCAGGACCTCAGACTTCACAGCTGGTCTGTAGATAAAGTTGGACTCCTGGTGGACCATAACAGGCTTGGAGATGGTGGATACGCCAGGGCCCCTTGGGGGCTGTGGACTTGGGCAAAATGTCTATAGGGGTTAGTTGAAGAGAGACCCGAATGCGGTTATGCTGGGGGAGGGGCTGGTCACGGCACACATTCAGGTCCACTCCATGCACATGCTGAGCCTGCCTGGTAGGTCGAGCCTGTGGAGGTCCTGGCTGTGGCCTTTGGCACAGAAGTGAACTGGGCCCAACGTGACCCAACACTACAGAAACGACTGAGCAGTCTACAGAATCAGTCACTTGAACCAAAGCCTAGATGGGGGTCCCATCAGCCATGTCACTCAGAGCATATACTTCCAAGACTCAATGGCCATGGAGTGTCCTCTCCCTTAAAGGGCAATCTCTTCCATCCACTATCTGGTCCTTGGACAGCAGCACAACACATCTGCTATTTCCAGTGGGTTGGGTAGAGTATCCAGAGGCCTCTGTCAGCTTTCCCCCAGCCCATGAGAGCATGGTGGGAAAGGCTACCCCACTCAGGTCCTGAACCTACCTCAAACACTTTGGGAGGTTCCTATTGACTAAGGAGCCCCTCGGCTCGAGCCCCAAAGCCCTTCATGAGTCTCTCTGCCTGCATTTTCAGCCTCACCCTTTACTCCTGTGAGCCTCCTCACACTGCTTGACTTCAGCCTCTAAAGAGCCGGGAAGTCCCTTTGCTTACATTCGTTCCACCTTCTGCTTTGCTTGCCCTAGTCATAGCTCATCATGGCACCTGTGAACCCAACTATCCACTAGCTCTGTGGCCACTGCCTGCCAACTTGTCTTTTTTTTTTTTTTTTTTTTCTACCAGATTGTCTTGTCCAGGGACCATGGCTGCCATCTGGAGGTGGTCCCCAGTGTCTGGCATATAGTAGGTACTTGGGGAATGTGTGTCGACCCAATGATGCCTAGGGGTAGGTCTGGCCATCAGGCAAGTTCCAGTGTGGCTGGCCTGAGCATCAAACCAAGACAGGCATCTGTTTCCACTACCTGAGCCCTATGGGTGGCTGGGTGGTGTGGATGTGTTGTCAACTATTGTGGCATTGATGATGACTTGTTGGGCACATGGGGAGGAAGAGACTGGGCAAGGCAGTGGCGGTGGGGGACAAGGGCCAGAGTGCTGGCACAGGGGCAGGATGTAACAGCCAAACTGCAGCCGCTGGCCTTCAGGTCAGTTACAGCTGTGGCTGTGATGCCACTTAAGACATTTACATGGAGCGGATACAAAAAGTGGCTCGTTTGGAATTCTGGCTCTGCCTCAAAACTCTGGTAGATTCTTCAAGTTGACTGGATTTGGGTTGCTACTAACCATGGCCCGTGTCAAGGGACATCGCCTCCGTGCCTGCCTCCCTCCCTCCTCAGTGTCACTGTAGAACGCATTTGTGCGTTTCTCTTCTTGCTTTTGTTTGCAGTTTCTGTGTTATCTTATTTGAGTTGCTGTGAGCATTCATCTGGTCCTGAGGTCCAGGCTCAGACTCATGGAATGACACAGGCCTAAAGCCACAGGCCAGTGAGTGGCGGGGCCAGGATCAAAGCCAAGGCAGTATCTATGTGTCCCCTGCATGGATCTTAGCCCTCCAGGCTCAGCTCATGACCTGCGATGTCTTCAGCCATCCAGTGGAAGGAACACCTCCCCCAGGGCATGGCTGGTGCCTGCTCTGCAGCTAAGTCCAGCCTGGGTAGCTGCTCTCCCTTTGGGTGGTAGAGTTCTAGAAGGTTCAGGCATGCTCCCTTCTGTCCCTCAGACCACAAGGTCAGTGTCTGACCACAGAATCAAACTTTCTGAGGAAATACTACTGCCCATGTCTGTGGTGGCCACTTATAGGGAAGTATGTGGCCCTCTGTACCAGACTAACTCAGCCAACTGCAAACTGACTCCTGAGGAGTAGAGAGACTTCTTCCTCCCAAACCCAGAGAACTCAAGCAGGGAAGGCAATAAGAACTTCTGGTGAGGCACTGCTGACCACCCTTTCCCCAACTTTCCATACCCTGCCTGGCCCACAGCTCAGAGAACAAAAGAACAGTTTGTTTTTCCCTGGGATCAAAGCTCTAAGTCTTCCTCAGGGATTGCCTCTTCCGAAACAGTCTGGATAAAAAAACAATTAATAAGAAATAAGCCTTTTTGAGAAGATCACCATTCATTTTCCTGACCTCCAAGAAAGACACCCTTAGTCTTTTCATAGTAAATCGAGAGATTTCTATGAGCTCTGGCTTCATTTTTTATCTGTCTGGATGTTGGCCACAAATTTCTGAGTATCACAGACAAGTGTGGTTGGCTAGTGTCATGGGAAACACTATGGAGGATAGTGTTGTCGCTTCAATTTCAGGGCTTATTAAATCCCTCGGTCACCCTACTTTTCCTATTAAACCACAAAGTCACTTCCCATATCCAGGACTTTCTAGGATAATATCAAGAAATGACCAGTTTGACCAAGAGCTAGCTAGCCACAGACACAACTTTCAAGTACCACATTGTAAGCTCCAAGTCCACATTACTTAGAGCAATGAGTCCAGGCAGACAATGCTGCTGCTTACCCCAAGAGCCCCAGCGATTCACCATACACACAGCACTGCAGAGCCAACTGGAACTATACACACATGGGCACCCCACATGCACATTCGGGGTCATTCCTGGAAAATGGGATGAGATGCTGTTTCCTCCAGTCTTCACACACATGAGCAGCGGAGGACTTGAGGAAACGCAGTGCTCTCCCATTTTGCTGCTTCCAAGCATAGCAGGCAGGTACCTTCGTGGTGAGCGAGAAGCTCCGTTCAGGGGTAGGGGAGCCGGTGGGCTTCCCACTGTGCTTCTTTGCCTCCCAGTCCTCTGGTCCACTGCCCGTGTCCCCAACACAGAACGGGTGGCTGCCCAGTGCCTCTTCCAGGGCCGAGGGCAGTGGGCGGGTAGGAGTGAGGTCTTGGGTGGGAACGGACGGCGGGGGCGGGATGGGGATGGGGGGTGGAGTCCGCTGCACCCAGGGTGAGGACGAGGAACTGACATGGCTGGAGGATGGAAGCACAGGGGGCGCTGGAACCTTGGAAGGGGGGTTGGAAGGTGGAGGGTGGGGCATCACAGGCAAGGCTGAGGGAGTCTTAGGGGGGTAGTAGAACATGTCCAGGGGGATGTCATCCAGGTCAGTGGTGTGGAGGTGCAGGCCACCTGCGAAGCGTCTCAAGGGTGGGGCCAGGGGGGACAGGGAAGGTGGGGGAGGTGGGGGCCCTGTGGTCATCTGGGGATTGCAAAGAAGGCCGAGGTTATCTGTATTGACTAGCACATCACTTCATAGTACCCTGGGTGCCATTCTCTTCTGCTCTTTCTCTTGCTGCTGGAGGGACCCCCCCCCATCACTCCCCTTCCACTAGAACCATGGGATGGGTGCCACGGGGTGCAGGGCTGGTCCAAGTCATGCCATTTAGGTAGTAAGTAAGGTGACCAGGTAGATTACCCAGGGCACACTTGAGGATGTGAGCAATGCTCTTAATAATTATGGTAGAACAACAAGCCTGACTAGGGTCACCGCAGACCAGCCGGGACACAACGATCACTCTGGAGAGAAGCCCAGAAGTCGAGACACATCTCCTGTCCCCAATACAGACATGTTTCCCTCCCCCAAGGTGGAAGGGCAGGTGGGGTGGGCCCTGGATTGTGGAACGGGTAACACCTGCTAGTGACCAATTTGCCTCACTGTCCCCAGGTTGGGTCACTCCAAAGGTAGCTAGAGGGTCTTTGTGGAAAGAAGGGCACTGTTACCTCTGGGATCTCATTATCAGCAGAGGAAATCTGCTCAAGGCGGGTCTGACAGAGCCTTTCTACCCAGTACTGAGTCTTTTCGGATTCTTCGAGGTCTTCCCGCTCAGTCTCAGATACCTGGGACCAAGGACCAAGGTCCAAAGGAAAAGACACGGAATACCCGAATCACAGGCGCATCCAATGCATGGGAGCGATTTGCTAAAAGCCCCAGAGCAGTCAGGCTGTCACTTGTCTACAGAAAACTGGGGCACCATCCACCTGGCCCCCAGAAGCAGGGGGAGGGAGTGGCAGGGTGGCAGCTGACTTAAGGAATCTGTTAGAAAAATCAGGGGAGGGGCTTAGGTGCTGCATGGGCCTGGCTGGTCCTCTACCTTCCAGGAACCTTGACACTCTAGTGATCCTCCCAGAATGGCCTTTTTGTAGCCTCCCTGTGCATTCCAAGAACTGAACTTGTCCTTTTCCCCCCTCCAGGCTGTGTTGTCCTCAGAAGCACAAGTTGAACCTTATTTTTAATTTTGAAGCTAATTCGTTTCTAATGCCAGACCTAATGCTTTTCACATTTTCCAGGACTTCTCTGGTTCTATAATCTAATCAGCTTGACATTCTGATTCATGAAAGCATTAAAGAGAAGCAGACAGAATATCTCTGCAGCTAGGGAGTTGAGGCTGACCGCCTCACCTAGGAAATAACACTGTTCATGCTGCAGATTGCTTTTGACATGCCTAGCAAAGGAGAGTCATAGCTACATTCCCAGGTCCAAGAGGTTCAGCCTCAGACATACCTGCTGTGGGTGGGTGACAGCAGCCTCAGACTCACAGCCTTATTTATCAGGGGTAGCCTCAGACTTAGCAGCTACATGAAAGGCTTAGCCTTAGCCCACATAGTGACAGCTGAGCCATCCTGGGGAGGTCTGAACTTGGACTCATAAGTTGGGTATGGGACCAGATTGTCACAGACCTCCAGACAGGTGAATGGAAGGCCAGCATCAGACCTGAAAACTAGGGAGCAGGGTTAGCCTTGGACTCATGTGCTGAGCTAGCAGGCAAACCTCTTGTCCAGACAGGGACAGAATCCAGGAGTGGGTGGCAGGTGACTCTTGGCAGGCGGGAGAGAAGAAGCCATCTTTAGACCCTATCTTGGGAGAACGACACCAGGAGGCCCCCGACAGTGAGGTGAGAGACAACCCAAGTATGTCCCCAGGATGGTCCGCTAGCCTGCAAGTGGGACACATACCTCCTGGGCCAACCGGTTGATCTTTAGCTGCTTTTCCTTCTCCAGCATTTCCTCTTTCTCTTTGTAAAGCTTTTGCTCAAACTCCAGCTCCTTCTTATTCTTTCTCAACTCCTGCAAGCTGTCATAGTTGGCTTTCTTCTTATCTTTTGCTTTCTGAGCAGAGGTGGCATTGTTTAGATGACAAAGGTCACAAGGCAGTGGTGATACTACAACATCATGGCAAACAGCATCCAGTCCTCAGACATCAGGGGTGAGCTCTCCAGGCTGAGCCCCTCCCTCAGTTCTGCCTCCCTGCCCTGGGCATCTGATCATGGGTTCAGGATCCGCAGGCCACTGCTACCTGCTTCAGGGTGGGAGACACATCCCATTGCCTGGCAGGGCTGGAGTACTAATTCTGTAGTCATCTGTGTGATCTTAAGTCCCTTCATCTCTCTGAGCCTGAATCCCCTAGACTCCAAAGGGGAAATCTTTGCCAATAGAATGTCATTTATCAAAGGGCTTTGTAAACTTCAAAGTGCTGTCTAAATAAAAGGTACTGTATTTATTTCTTCTCTAGAATCTGAAGAGAAAGGTGAATCAGATCCCAGAGATGTATCCTAGGCTCTTCTGGTGAAAATCCGGGAGAGCTTGCAAATTCCATCCTCAGAAATCCTGTCCCACAGAAGAGGAGGTGGCAGCAGTCTTGGACCAGTCTTGGCCCAGAGCCAGGCATAATGGATTTTGTCCTAGCATGTGAGCCATTCCATTTGGCAAGCCCAAACCAAGGGTTCCCTCTAACCTGGCTCCTGCAACTGAGGGCTGCCAGGTGATCACATGCCTGAGAGATGTAGGCAAGGAGGAGGCCTGGCTGCTTTACTCTGGTCACAGAGTTCAGAAGGATTTGCGAGGGTGATGAAGGGGAAACAGATACTACTGGAATCAGAAGCATGGAGCCTGCTTTCTAAAAGCCAGGGGATTTACCTAACTCTCCTGTGAAGATACTGTTCTATTCCTTTGATGAAGGAGCCAGGGCTCAGAAAAGTGGGGGTCCTTCCAGTGTCAGATGCCCCATACATGATAGTGCCAGTGCCAAGGCTGGGACCTTAGTCTTCAGGTCCCAGTTTTTTTGACTGTGCCCTGAAGGGCTGAGGGCAAAGAAGGGAGGGTCATCCCCCCCACCCCGTCACACAGCACTCAGGAGAAGGGATGCAGAGAGAGTCAACATTCTGGGCACAGGGGGGAAATCCCCCACTCCCTGAGCTCAGCCCTACTTCTAAGACGCCTTCCTGAGTCCTGCTCTTAAGTTTCCTAAATCATCCCAGCAACCAAGGCCAGGAATAAGGGAATCAGGGCTCTCAACAATGAACACACGCGTTGTACTCACTGCTGGAGGAAGAATGGGTCATTACAGACCCCCGTCTGACTCATCCTTTCCTACTAGCCTGTAAAGACAACTCTTCCTTCATACGCAGATAGTATGCTTTGGAAATGGTCACCTCAGGGACCCACTTCTTGAGCAGCCCATGAGCCTCTGGAGCGACAGGTTCCCCTACTTGGCTCCTTGCCTGCCCTGTTCGCTGGACTCTTAACTCTGTTGAGAGGTGAATTCCTGCCATCATGTTGAAGATTCAGACAGCAATTCTCCAAGGAGAGCTAGACACATTTTGTCTAGCAGCAGCTTGTGGGAGTCAGCACATGGCCTCCCACAGGGACTGCCATGATAGGAGTGGCCCTCCTAATGTTTTATTTTTTAAATCAGTGTTAAGATTTTAGAGCCAGGCTCCTGGGTAGGGCAGGCTGACAACACAGTTTCTGTCATCCCCAATAAGGTAGCATCTGCTGAGAGGCATGGAGGGCAGGTTGGCCCACAGCATCGCCTACGGAACTTCTACAGCCTCCGTGCACTAACTTAGTAGTGTAGGCATCAGTCTCCCATGCCAGACTGAGCTCCAGCAAGCAGAACTCTTGAGTAAGGCTCTATATGCCTTACTCAAACAGTTCTGATGAAAAGTCTTAGCTAGAACCCAACATCCTCCAGGTCCTGGCATGGACTTTGTGGTACCATAGGCTGGAGGCCTTGAGTCCCACAAGTTCTCACTGTGAGGGTGGGAACAGAAACACTGAGTCTCTTCCTTTTCAGACAACATGGGTTTTCTGCATTGATGATCATGGCCAACCCAGCTCTATGGGGGGAGTCAGTGCTCCAGCTGCTGGGAAGCAGAGCATCTCTGTCACTCTAGCCAATGTGATAATAGGTTTACAGAACCGGTATGAATGGAGTGACTATGCTGTCCTTTTAGCTGTTGGTTTTAAATCCATGACAAACATTCTTTTCAGTCCCAGCTGAGAGCAGAGGCAGATGGTAAGGTGCCGCTGCTTTTACCTAAGAGCAACTGTTCTCTCTTTTGGAAATAAAATGCCAAAATACCAGCTGTTTCTGGAATGACAGAACTAAGAGCCAGGGGGCAACAGCCTTCACTCTTTACTAATGGGAACTTTCTGGTGAGGTCATTTGTGATGTGTCTGTGCAAGCGAGTCTAGCTCTTTCACATCTGTACAGATGTTAGGGCCTGGAAAGGGTTTGGTCTACTTTTCTCCTTTTCTTACTTTTTTTTTCCCCAGTGAAATCTCACTGTGTGTGTGTGCATGTGTTTCTTTGTCTATTTGAGTTCTAATAGAGATGGTATGCACAGAAGAATTGACAACCTGACTCACTGAGCCACTCTAGGCCAGGAGCCAGCCTGTGAGGTGAAAAGGACAGTCGTAAGAGGCCAAGTGCTTTCTGAAACCAGAATGATGCTGGAAAGAATCTCCAAGAAGCTCTGTCCTAAGTTTATTCACTGCTATGTAGGTCATAATATGCTGCTCACCTATGTCAGGAATATTGCTGTCTGTTATCTTAATGGAGTGCGCTGGAGAAAAGAAATACATTTTCCTGGCATACCTGATATTCCCACTCTATAGGAAGAAGTTATGGATCACCAGAGTCACCACTCTTTAGTAGCTGGTTTCTGGGTGAGCAGTTTCTTGCCAGACAGAGCCAGTAAGGGGATAATTTCCAATTCCACTCACTCAGATTTATGCCAATACCTAATTCCCAAATACCAAGCCATTTTGAATGTCAAATCTACAGAAATTAACAGTGGCATTTTCATAATCAAATGCCAAAGTGATTTAGGAAAGACAAAGGGCAAGAGAGTTTTGTAAGACCTGCAGATGCTATAATAAGATTTAGAGAGAAAATTAAAGTTCTCTGGAGATTGGGGAAATGCATGATGCTGGACACACGCAGAGACAGCCGTAGCAGAGTTCTGGTTGGCATAGTTCTGGTCCCACCCAAGGCTGCAAATCCCCTGAGTGGTCGGTCAGTCTGCGTTTGGCACGGTCGGTGTCATGACCCACACTGCTATTTCACACTGACCGACCCTGGTCGTGGGCCCTGGTTCTACTTGACAGAATAAAGTAGAAGCTCCTTGTCCCCGGCTTGTGCCATAGGAGTTGGTGCAGACTCATGCAGAGGCTGATGGTCCCTGGGCCGGCCTCACGTCAGGAACATCCCGCAAAGCCTCTGTAACGATGCCTTGCCACATAGCAGCAGCCTGACAGCGAGGCACAGAGGGGATTCATTCCTCAAGCAAACAGGCCAGGTCACACCATTCAAAGCAGACAATAAATGCTTGGAAAAAGCCACCACCTACACACAGCAAACGCATCTGCATGCCGGCACAGCACCCTGACCTGTCCTACCTTCCGGATGGTTGGGAATTTGCCATCGTAACGGTAAAACCAACCAAAGGCTATAAGAACACACAGAACACGATGGTGAGACATCATTCAGCTGGGCCATAGCTTCCGTGGCAGTGGCTGTGAATGAGGTCTCCAAAGAACATGTGGCTTTGTGAGATAAACAGTAACAATGGCGGATCCAATCCCAGCCCTGCACCTCGTACTGGGTTCTCCACTTACCTGGCCTTGCCTGGGACAAAGCACGTCTAAGACAACCCAAGAAATGGCCCATTCCCAGGCTCTGAATCTCTCTCAAATGCCCTCCCCCAGGATTCTAGCTTTGGAAGTCAGTGCCAGAAAAGCAGAGAGCAAACTCCTCATGGAAGGATGAGCTTTTCCAAATCCCAGACATGGTCTGCAAACACAAAGCCCCATTGAGAGACAAAAAGTCCTCCCCTTCCCAATGCCTGGGTTCTCCAGCCAAAAACTGGCTCAAGACAAAAGCAAGCCTGGGTCTCTGCCTAGAATGGCTATCAGGCAGAACAACACTGTCTTGTCTCACACCACAGAACAAGGAGGCCACTTTCAACATGGCAAGAAGGGCAGGGGCCAGGTCAGCGCAGGAAGAACATGCTGGCAGCAGAGGGGAGATGATGCACTGCAGGAAAAGCACACTCCACTTGGGGTGGAAAAGCAGGGACAGCCTCCTTCTCCCCAGGCCACTGCCCGGCAGGACAGTGACCCAAACCTGAGACCCCCTGGGCTGGGGATCACAGCATAAATGACTATCCACCCTTGACCTTTTGAGTGATGGACCAGGCTTTTGAAAGCTGCTGTCAGGCCAGGCACTGCCTCCTTAGTTGCTGGATCTGAGAGGGGCCTAGGGAGTTTTGGGGGAGAGAGGAGAGCAGCAGAGCGGGGTATTGGGCAATAATTAAATATTTAAATCTGAGGTTCATTTGCACTGGTGTGCACCTGCTGATGGATCAGCCTGACCACAAGTCTTGTCAGGGCTTTGTGCCAGTGCTTGGAGGAGCTTCCCAAGCTCCGGTGCTCCCTACCATGTGCCATCCCCTCAGAGCCTGTGTGTGCATTGCTTCAAGAGGTAGAGGGCAGGGCAAGCAGGGCAGCCAGGCCGGGGGGGAGAAGCGGGGCGCCAACCTGCTTTCCCTGCTCCTCTGTGCCTCCATCCAGACCGTCTGCGGGCTCGAGCTCAGGCTCTGCTCCCTGATAATCTACCCCAGGAAAAGAAGAAGAAGAAGAAGCCTGTGAACCAGGAGGACTGGGAAAGAGAAGGCCAGATGAGCTTCCGGGCAGGACAGGAGCCTACGACCAGCTTCCTAAGGGATGCTGTGAGGTCCAAGCTGCAACAGGGGCTCAGCTCTGGCTGGTGCCTACACCGCTTTCAACCTCAGTATCTTTGGTGTCTCCATCTGTAAAACAGGCTAACAGTAAGAGCTTTGAACACCACTTTGCAAGGTTGTGGGTTGGAACCTGAGGGTGCGAGGATGAGGAGGACACCTGGCATTCTACCCCATGAAGGCAAGGGCTTGCTGAGAGAGAATGGATCCTTTTGCCTTCTTTCCCCCATCCTTCCCTTGGGGCCTGGCTCCTGGGCTGCTCTATGTCCTGAAGTGGTAATGAGATCCCAAAGGCAAACAGGCACATGTAGTTAGGAAAAAAGGAATCTGGACATCATGTGTGTAAAGAGACTAGCATGCATCTCTATATTTTCAACCTGGCTTCTGGTCTCCTTGGGACTCTGACAGGTGCTCTAGGAGCCCATCTGTGAACTGCTTTTTAAATTATATAGGCTTTCGGCCGGGCATGGTGGCTCATGCCTGTAATCCCAGCACTCGGGAGGCTGAGGCAGGAGGATTGATGCGAGTTTGAGACCAGCCTGGGCTACAAAAGTGAGCTCATGACCAGCCTCAACTGCATAGAGAGACCCTGTCTCAAAAAGACAAAAAAAAAAAAAAAAAATTATATAGGCTTTCTTAGCCTCTGAAAAGGCTGTATGTTGAATTTCTTCACTATTAGGCTTGAATCACATTTATTCAACTGTTCAAATACTGGTGCTGTCTGACCCCCAAAGATGCCCGCTTGCTAATAACTCATGGTTTGGTAGAAAAAAATAAAAACATCAACTTCAAATCATGGGTCTACTGCTGGGCTGCTGGGGATGAGTGGGGGTGGTCCTTGAGAGACAGAGGGCTGGAGTAGCTCCTTTAAACCTCACCCCTAAATGTTCCTTCCAGCTCTGGGGTCCTTAGCAAAGATATTCCACCCCAACCCTGTCCCATTGCCTAAGGGCTAAAGAAAAGGTCTTTCAGGGGTTTCTATTAGTACATTCTGGCTCTGTGGGCTCAGCAGAATATTGAGGTGTTGCTGGATCAGCCAGAGATGGGTGGGGAGAAGTTACTGTGAGAGCCAGCCCCTGGGGCAGCCAGTTGGGGAAGCAGTCAATCCCGCCTATGTCCTTGGGCTGGGTGAACCCCTCTTCCAGGCTAGAGATGAGTCATCCTCCTTCCTCTTTGTTTACAATTGCAGGATCCACAGGCCTGAGTCAGGTCTGACCTGCTGGCCAGCAGGGTCCTGGAGCTCAGGGTGGTCAGAGGGGCTGGCTGGCTGGGTCCTATGGGCCCTGGCTGTCCCGGTCTCCCAGGAATGAGCAGAAAGGCAGATCCTAAAAACATCAGGCTTTTCCTCACTTATCTGCAGAGGAGAACTCAGTTGTGGATGGTGCGGAGACGGACGGTGGGAGCAACCACCCCGGGTGAGCCCATCAATCTCGGGCTTTGTAGTATGGCCTTAGAATTCTTGAATCTTTAAGGAAAGGCAAAATTCTCACTCCTTTTATTCAAGAAATCTGATGTGCTTAAAAAGCACTAAATGAATAGCTAGCTAGTGAAAGGGTTTTTATTGTTTCTGAGAGTATGTGTTTTTTTGTGAAGCTGAGACCCGGGTTTTAGGACAGTACCAAATAGACTGGGATGAGTTGCATGAGGAGCAATTACAATCGATTTCTCTCCTTCTGAAGCTCTTGTTTCAATCAGCAGCAGATTAGCTGCCCATCTAACGCACGGATTGTCCACCAGGAATGTAGCTTGAGCCACATCCTCAGCTAATGAATGTCACGGTGGAGGCCAGTGGGAGCAAACTGTCCTGAGAGGAACATGAGAAGACACCGTGCCCTGCTGCCAGGAAGGACGGCTGTGAGCTATTCGTAGTGCCTGACACAAGGCTGAAGTGGAAGCTCCTTCTTATTGCTGGTGGCCTGAGTTGGCAAGTTGATGTCCCTCTGGGGCTTGGGCATGATCCAAAGATGAAGAATTGTTTTGAGGGGAGGCTGGGGGCAGTTCTGGGAATCGAACTCTGGGCCTTGTGCTTGCCAGGCAGGTGCTTGTGCTACTAAGATACATTCCCAGCCCTATGATTCAAGGTGAGATGGAACTATCAAAGCTTCCTAAGTGACTGCTACATGTCAGAGATGGGGAACCCTGGCTGTTGGCCTCAATCTAGATGGTTCTCAAAATCCAGGCCCTATGTTCTCGTAGGCGGAGTTGGTTGCTGCAAAACCTGGCCATGTCAATCACAAGTTGCGTCAGCTGGGTGAAAACCCAACCAGGGTGGAACTGAGATATCTGGGGCCCCCCACACTGCCTTGCTCCTGGAGGCCCCTGGCTGGCTCATGAATACTGAGACCGACTCCTCCCACTTGCTTTGAATCATGTTAGAAGGTGGTAGATGGGAGAGCGGTTAGTGAGGACCCGGACTGAAACTGGAGGTGACACTGCAGGGCCAATGAGGAGGGGAGATGGGAAGAGTGGTGCGAGCTGAGGGCCCAGTGTGGTGCAGTCACCAGGCCACAGCTAGTGCCTGGGCCAATCTCGTGGTCCTTTTCCTGTTTGCACACTGGAGCATCATGACAGCAGCCCACAGGCAGGAAGCAAAGGGGCACTCAGGCCAGCTCTTCCCTCTAGTGCCTATCACCCAAGACCACCGGAGCTCCTTCCTCTTTTTCTTTGCTGGTTACACCCCAGCCCCTGATCAGAACCACATGAGCACAGCACCCACAAATCGTCAGCCAAGCTGGTTTCACTTTTGCACCACTCCCCATCCCCTTGCAGTACCCCAATGGCCTGTCTGTATCTCTGCTGTGGGGCAGCAGATATATGGATCAGACCCCCCAGGCACAAAAGAGGGCAGACAGATCCCCGCACCCTGGCACCCTGCTAGACAGCCTCTGACACATGACTGCCTCTCCATGAAAGAAAGGTGGTCCAGAGGACCACAGGCTGTTCACCTGGGAAGGTGACAGTGGGTGGTGGGTGGAGAGGACAGCATTTCCGCATGGCTCCTGGAGCCTGGGGTCCTAGAAGGTGCCCTCAGATGCCCAGCGTATGATACGTACACTTTGGTTTGCGAAGGGGAACTGGGTGCACGTCGGTGGTGATGGTTTTAGGCACGAGGAGCTGTTCCTTTGAGCCCCAGTCTTCTTCCCACTGCTTCTTAAACTTCTCCTCTTCCTCCACGATCCTGAAATGAGAACCCACGACTGTGAGTGGAGTCAGAACCTTTTGAGTCCACCTCCTGCCTACCAGAAGACCTCAGCAGCCCAGGAAGAGGCTGCACGAGCCCTGCACAAGTCTAGTGTGGAGAGTAGGACAGTGCCTGAAGCCGGTGTGCTAAACTAAGAGCCAGTTACATAAGGCTGTGCCCCAGCTGCCCCGAGAGCATAGGCTTTGCCAGGATTATGGGACAGCTATAAATAAAGGAGGATCCACGGGGGGGGGGGGACCAGAGGGCCACACAGGGACCAGAATACTCACTGTTCCATCTCCTTCCGGTATCTCTCATTTTCCTCTGCTTCCTTCTGGGCAATTTCTTTTCTCCTTCTGCAACACAAGTGCAGGTTGGCAGGTTGGAGTCTACGCAGGAAAAGTCAGGTCTTCCTGTGGCTGACTCCTGATGCTAGGGAAGTTTTCTGTGGCTTCTCTAGCCTCTCTCTCAAGCATGCCTGTACCAAGGTGGGTGCAGGGAACCCAGCCAATGCAGTGGGGGCCCTGGGCTCTGGGTGGCTGTGTCTGGCAGAGCTAGGTAGAGTCTGGGCTGTAAGAGCCAGGTGGCAGACCCAAGGGAGGGCCACTCTCCACACTTCCCCTTCCAGATTCTTGGTGACTGATAGGGCCTGGGCTAAGCCAGGTGTCCTCAGAGGTGGGACCAGATCCTGGGGCAGAGCAGGGGCTGCCAACTCAGTAGGAGACCCCAGCGTATGCTGTGATAGGAAAGATGGAGATATCCTCTCTCCCTCTTTTTCCAAGTGTGTATTAAGTGCTGTGCATGTATCTACACTTCAAGTTCTTTTTTTTTTTTTTTTTTTTTTTTACATATTTAGTGCAGGGTCTACAGGGTCTCACTACACAGATCGGACTTGTAGTCATCCTTCTGTTTTCAGCCTCCCAAGTGCTTGGATTGTAGGTACATGCCACCACGCCTAGTCTCAGTTGCCGTCTCAGTATGCCTCAGGGATGGGGCTGGCACAGCGTCCTTGGGATTGAATCCCGATCCTTGCACCTGCTGAGGCAGGCACTTTAGTCCACTGAGCTATCTGGTTGTCCGTTACACTTCAATTTCTGCAGTAGTTTACTCTCTCAGTCCATCAATTCAGCCACCTGGCAGGGGAGGGCTTCTCACCACAGGTGTGTGTGGCCCTGTGGGGACTGCCAGGCTCTTGAGGGAGATCATTGGGGAATGTACCCCAGAGTGGCTGCCTGCAATTTTGGACATAAGCAGCTTCCACTCTCTGAGCTCAACCTCTTCATCTGAAAAAGTGGTTAATATCATTCACTTCCCAGGGCTGCTGTGAGAATTGAATGGAAGTAACATAAGCCAGGCGCCAGGAGGGTGCCAGCCATACAGTACATGGTAGCTATCATGGCTAGGAGCCTCATTTTGCATAGTTCTGGAGTCTGGAAATTAGGGGTTCTCTCAGCAAGGAGGAAGGAGCCAGGAGGTTGGTGGATGAAGAGGGGAAGGAGGCAAAGGGGGGGGTGAGGTTGAAAGGGTCTGGGACGGTGTCGGGGGCCCTAGCCTGCTACTCACTGCCGCTCCATCTCCTGCTGCTCCTGGAGGATTTTGTTGGACTCCATGGCCAGCCGTTTCTGCATCAGCAGCTCCTGTCTCTGTAGCTCACGCTGCCGTACCTCTGCCAGCCGCTCCCGATCTGTCATGAACAGCTCCCGGCCCTCGCAGGGAGAAGAGAGGCTCAGCTCCCTGAAGAACCTCGGTGTCCACTGTCTCAGCTTTGGGAGCCAGGATGTGGCCATCTTTTTGGCTCTGTGCCCTCAGGATCAGGCTGAGCCCCCAGTGGCCTTGGACCCAAACTTCTTTCTGGGTAGAAGCTCCTTCCCTTTGTGGTCAGAGTTCAAGGAAGGACACCTCTCAAGGAGCGGTGGCAGAGATTAGAGGTCAAAGGGGCTGGGGCTGGAGGTCACGCATCGCAAGGGCCCCATCATTTTCTTCTGAACTTACAGCTCCAGTTACAATGGAGATGGTCAGGCTGCGGCTGCTTTTCAGCACATTTACGGCCTGTGAGGACAGGGCGGACAGTCAGTTGGTCCCTGACACAGACTGGAGCAGCCGGGCAGAGAGAGCAGATGGTTTTAGATGCCGCTTCAGCGGTCGTGGAGCGTAGGGTAGGGGCGGCAGTAAGGGCTGTACATCTTACCTCCTTGTGGTCCAGGTTGGAGAAATCAATGCCATTGACTTCTACAATCTGGTCCCCTGTCTGAAGAGGAATGGAGAAGGGTCAGTGTGTCTGGGTTACTCTTACACTCACTTGTCTGCAGAGTGGGCTCCCCTGGGGTGCGAGGCTTAGATGCGAGGCCTTCCCAGGAAGCGGAGCAGCTGGAAAGCTGATGGAGTGTCTGAAGCCCATCCCCGCAATCCCCATTCCCTACCTGTTAGAAGGGCTATCAAGTCTTACGCTGTGCGAGGTTACGTACTTGGCTAAGTCAGGACATTCGCACTACAAATCTCAGTTAATAGGCACAAGAACCTTTGGGCTTCTTGTCCAGCAGAGGCTGTGTTGGGCTATCATCATAATAGTTGTAATAGCTAATATCCATGAATTGCTCTCTGTGTGCCTGGTATGACTCAGGCATATGTATAAATTCATTTAACACATACACAAACCTTAGAAGGAAGGTTCTAGCATCCCCAATTTATGAGCAGGGAACAGAGACATGAAGTGACTGATCCAAAAGGGAGGTTAAGGGCCAAGGAGATAGCTCAGGGGCACAAGTGCCTGCCTGGCAAGTGCAAGGTCCTGAGTTCAATCCCCAGTTCAAAAAAAAAAAAAATTCTCAAGAGGGAAGTTAAAGAGTTCCAGCTCTGGCATCATATACCTAGGGATAAAGCCTAGTCTTACCATACTAGGGACATGATTTTGAAAACATCATATAATTTCTCTGAGTCTCAGTTTCCTCCCCTTTGAAATGGATGTAACAGCAGCACTTCATCCTAAGCGTTCTCGTAAAGTCTAAAAGGTTTGGGAAAACAAGCAAACCCAGGATGTCAACTCTGATTATTGCTGCTACATTCTCCAACTCAAGACTGGTGACTTTCAGAGCTGGAGAAAACTACAAGGAAATCGAACGTTCCCTCTTTTGTGGGTCGTCAGGAAGAATCACCAGCCAGTAATGGCCAGGAGTGGGCAATGTGGGGAGGCAGAGGCACTGTCCCTGTGTGACCCACTGCTCCAGGGCTGGCCAGCCCACTCACCTCCAGCCCCACCTCCGCAGACAGTGAGCCAGGCTTCACTTGGCTGATGAAGATGCCAGGTTTCTGGATGGGGCCACTGGAAATGCTGAAGGAGGTGGGAACAGTGGGTGAGGCTCTGCCCTCTGCTCCTCTGCAGTGCCACGCTTGGCATCTCCTGCTCAGGTGTCCAGCACTCAGGAAACACCTCACTCACAAGCTGAGGACCCAAGGCCTGCAATTCTATCTCACTCCCAGACTACCCTGGGCGACAACAGCCACACTAAACTGCTTGTACCCAACCCCCCATCAGCACACCACCAGGGCTATTCCTTCCTTTTCTGGTTCATTCCTTATGACACAAGCCCTATCTTCTCCCCTGCCACATTTTCAAAAGACCCCTTGTTCTGTCCCAAGATTCAGCTACTTGCCCCTTCCCAGGGCTCCTAGCACTCTATGGCAAGAATGACAGGAAGCATTGCTCTGCGGCTGAAACCTGTGGCAGACATCACTAATCAATCACAGCACTCTTTCTTACTAGCTGGGCCCCGCCTTAGAATTCTTTGCAAACAGCATTCCAGGTGGCCACCTACTGGTTGATTAGAGGCAGCACAGGTAAGAAACCTTTTTGCCAGCCCTAAGCATGTAGTCCCACAGGAGTCCTGGTCACTCTGTATTATAATCATGTATGTGCTTGGCTTCTGAATTAAGGATGTCATCTTGTTAGACAGAAAGGCTTTTTAAAAAAACAAATCTCTTGCAAGTACTTTGTGGTGTGGATATTATTAGCCCTAATTTATAGAAGGGGGAACTGAGGCTCAGGGTGGTTAAGTAGCTGGTCCCTGGGATCCATGCAGCTTGGAGGTGGCCAGGAGGGCTGCCCTGAGAGGTGAGTGGCTGCAGCATGTTAATAAGGCTCCTGGTATGGCCCAAGGCCCATTTGGCATTCCCTGGCTAGGGAGAAAAGGTTCTACAAGGAAGGCTCTAGCATTCCCACTTTATGGGAGGAGCCACAGGAAGGCTGCAAGGTTATCAATGATAGGGGAACCACGACAGAGATGACCAGCTGCACAGGACAGGATGCCTCTCCTCCTGGGCCTCAGTTTTCTGATCTATAAGGTGGAGCCTGCTAGAGCTTCCCCTTGGGCCTGTCTGGCAATTGTGATGTTCGGAGGGGAAACCAGGCACAAGAAGTGTCATCAAGCAGACAGATCTAGTAGGGGACAAAGGTCCTCAGGAGCAACAGTGAAGAGGAAGAGAGGATACGGGGCCTGCTGCTATCCTGGCCACGAGGGAGCCCTGGGCGCTCCTGCCACTCACCTGCAGCCAAGGCCCCGGGAGCCCACCAAGCTGATGAAGATCTTCTTCTCCTTGCAGGCCCGATTCCCAGGGGAGCCCAGGCTGCCCAACCCACCCTGGAGAGGGGACAGAAGAGAGTCACGGAGTGTCCACATGTCTGCAAGTGAGCTCTTGAGCTCAGATCTTCGGAACAGGCACTACTAAATTTGCACAAACCAGATAGCCTCTCTGTCCCTCCGGGTGTGGGTTGGAACCAGCAGAGCCAGCCAAGGGCACATCACCTAAAAGGGCTCTCTGGGTATCCCAGGGGCCTATGTGAGGTCCTTGAGAATCCTTTCTAGAGCAGTTCCTCCTTTAATACCCCCCTAGGAAGACCACCCCACCTAATCCCCATCAAGGGTGGCCTTGACCCTTACCCCTGACTCTGACACAAACTGATCCACATACTGCCATTTGAGGGGCTCATCTGGAGAGCTGAGGGAATGGTAAAGAGAGAGAGAGTAGTTGTTAGAGAAAAATGTCTGAGGGAGCAGACCTCATGCCCTACATCTGGATCCTCTGCCCTCACTAGCCCAGGGTCACGGAAAGCCAGGCCCCAGGACTGCTACTAGGATCCTGATTCCCTGGGAAAAGACTGCCACAGAGGAGGGTCCTGCTCACCTCTTCACAGGGATCAGGCCAATGTCTGTGGGAGAAAGGCGCTGGGGTTAAGATGGTTCCCTTGTCCTCCCTCTAGGAATCCCACTACCCACCCGGCTCACCCAGCCTCACTCACGTCTCACTTTGATGGCCACCATCTTCTTGGTCCGGATAAGGTTGATGACCTCCTCATGGGTGCAGGAGGAAATGGAATATCCATTGATCCGGACGATCTCATCCCCTACCTGGGCCACAGTGAGGAATGAGCATCAAGAATGTCAGGCAGTGGGACAGGCCTACCACCCAGTGCTTGTGGCTTGCTCTCCAGAGAAGGGACCAACAGCCACACCGTCCCTCAGACTGAACCTTGCCCTACGCCTACACCTTGCTGCAACCAACCTGCCCTCCCTCAGCCTGTGGAATCCCAGGATACATTGCTCTTTCACGTTCCATTTATAGATGCAGAAACCAAGGTGGGGGATGAGGCACTAGAGCCAGGAGTAGGGCTCGGGAGGCTGTCTCCCCACTGTAGCGCCCCTTTTGCCCTACTGGGACTCCATCAGGTCTGCACAAAGCATGGAGCCGCCCTGCCTGGCCTTCGTCCCACCCTCAGCTGAGGAGCAGGCTCCCTGCCTCTGTTAGTTACCGCAACACTAGAACTAGGGCCGCTGGGGATCTAGGACTCTCAGCCAAGCTGACATCACCAACAAGATCCCTTTTTTTCTGTTCTATGGAAATGTGATAAACATGTGAACTTTGCCATGGCCCTGACCTCCCAATTCCCATTCTGGGAGCAATTAAAGAACACTGACTGGACCCAGGGCTTTAGTGCCTGCTGTTCTGGGCTCAGACTCCTACTTCTGGTCTTACTAACTCTGTGGCCTCTGTTTTCCTCATCTATAAAACAGGAAATACCGTGGTTGCTGAGAGAATTAAGTGAATTCCTGCATATAAACCCACACATATCTGACACACAGCAAGTGCTCAGTAAGTGACTGCATCATTATGTTAGGTCTAAACCCTAACACTTGGCTCAGATCCCTCTTCTTACAGTAGTTTATGCCACAAGATACAGGGGAATGACATCCTGTGAGCGGATGTTGGTGACCACGCCCCCTGCTGGACACTGTGGCTGCCTCCTCCAAGTATTTAGGTCCTGGAAACCAGGCTTGCCTCTGAGGGTCTTCTGGTCTACCTTCCAATCGGCAAGGCTCCTGCAGTCATTTGTCACTGTTGCCACAGGCACCTCCCTTCCTTTCCAGAGCACAGACTCCCATCTTTTCAGAGTTCTGATGGGAATAGCAAGGGCTTGAAGAGGCACAGAACTTGGAAGTTCCAAGATTCTGGGGCGCTGGATTCAAAAAGATTCCTTGCACCTGTTTCACAACCCTCTACGGTAGGAATTTGAGTTTCTGAGTCACAGGCAGAGGTAGAGGCTCAGGAGGTGAAGTAACTTGCTCAAGGGCACCCAGGAAGCAAACAGGACTGCTGGGATTGTGTATCTGTCTCCCCAACAGACATCAAACCTTGTCTTGGTCTCTGGAGACAGAAAAGAAGGGTGCATGGGTGAGCATCCTTGCATCTTGCCCTCTCTGGACCTCTGGCATCTCTCAGAGCCCTCGAGCACCACTGGAAGGTGGGGATTACTCTGTCCATTTCATAGCTGGGGCAATCAAAGCAAAGAGAGCATCTCCTAGAACTTATAGCACATGTTGCCCTGTGTGGGACAGAGAAAGGGATAAAGACAGAAGAAACTTGAAAAAAGTCTAAAGTAGCCATCAGGGGGCAGGAATAGTAGGCTGCAGCCTCAGGCTAGGTCTTACAGGAGGGTCCCTGGCCTTACAGAGACCCAGCCCCTCAGGGCAAAGCAGCGTAGGCTCTCCAGCCCAGCCAGACTGTGCCTGAACTGTCCTTGCTTTCCAGAATGTTCTTGGAGCTCTCTTCAAGCACAAGCTCTGCCCTGGAACATGAGCCAGGTGAGTCAGTGGGTGCAGCTGTCTTTCCCAAGCTCCTCTGAGGCAAGTTCTCTGACTCGTTCCTGAAGGGAACTAGCCCAGATCTCAGGCTTCAGGGTTCCCACACAGCACCCAGCTTGGATTGCAGGATCAGCTTCCCTCTCCTCCTTGCTGAGCGCAGAATCCTGCAAAAGGGCCTTTGTGTGGGGACCACAGTGATACAACGATCTGTGGGACAGCAGGACAAAGGAGAGATGAGCCTAGCAGCCCAAGAAAGGGTCGATGATTCATGAGCCCAAGAAAGAGCCGAGAGAGTAAAATTGCAATTTCCATTAAAACGCCCGCATGGCCCCAGTCATCAGGCCGTCTGAGAAGCACTTCGCCCACAGAAGAGGGCCTCAGCCGACGCCAAGAGAGGAGCTCATTATGTTTTTGTCTCTGGCTGCATTTCTGGGCTGGAAAATGTGCCACGGAGGAAAGAAATAATGAAGAGGCTGAAATTTCAGATGCCGTCCTCCGCGAGCTGAGCTGTGAGACGGGATTCAGAACAAAGCGATGTCTGTCAGCTCCCCATTTCCACCTCACCCCCTCCTTGTCTTGAACCATTAGTGCCCCAACCCCTTCAAAGCCCCTGGCTTGGCTGCTCCGTGGGGTGTTGGTAACAAATGCTGGAGTTCTAGAGGTAGGGGGAGGCTATTTTATCAGGAAGGACAACACAGTGCAGGTTGGATCCTGGAGGTCGGATCCCTGTGATCAGACACAGCCGTGAGGGAGCCCAGGGGGCAGACACTTGAGACCCCTGGCTCAGCAGTAGGAGGTACATGTTCTAATCCTGCCTGGGCCATTGCCTGGCTTCGAGGGGCTGTTAACTGTAAGATGAGGATGAGATATTCAATGTGATAGTAACAACGGGTTGTACCCATGTTACCCAGCACACTTAGTTGGTCACTGAATCTTTCCCACTCTCTTCTTGCTGTCAAGCATAGCATTTATATGCCAGGTACCTTAAGCACTGTCTAATGTTAATTCATTGGCTCTTTTTACAACCTGCTGAAGCACATAGTTTTATTATTATCCCATTTTACAGATGAAGCAATGAAGGCCCGGAGTTAGGCCATTTCACCAGCCACATGTCCCAACAGAGAAGCCAGGGTTTGAGCTGGGTAGTCCAGCCTCAGAGTCTGTGTTCTCAAGCACCACAACGGGCTTTCTCTCTCCCTGCTGCTCACACATCCGGTGTCTGGACATAGCCCTGTTCCTGCTTCAGGTAGTAGTGGCAGGAAGCAGTTGACCATGGTGGCGCATTCAGCCCAGCACTCTGAGAGTTTGAGGCAAGTTTAAGAGCAAGTTCAAGTCCAGCCTGAGCAATTTAGTGATTTAATAACACCAAGTTTCCAAATAGAAAAATTTTTAAAAGATGGGTGTGGGGCCCGGCAGGATGGCTCAGTGGTCTAAAGCTCCTGCAGGCAGCTGCAGGGACCGGATCCCTGGCACCACATGCTGCGCCAACCCTGCCCTCAGGGCAGGCTGAGCTGGTCATAAAAATAAACAAACAAAAAGTTCTGAAACAAGAAAAAAATGAGCCGGGCGTGGTGGCTCACGGCTGTAATCCTAGCACTCGGGAGGCTGAGGCAGGAGGATTGGTGCGAGTTCGAGACCAGCCTGTGCTACAAAAGTGAGCTCAGGACCAGCCTCAACTGCATAGCGAGACC
>PVJA010012680.1:0-51389 GCA_004027025.1 Myocastor coypus | reverse complement strand
TTGTATCTTCCAGGGTCAAATCCCCTCAGGATTAAGTTTGAGACCATAGACAGTACTTTGTAGAACTGTTGTTAGTGTCAGCCTTCGGGACGAGTCACGGCCATTGCTTGGCCATTTTGCTTTCTATGAAAGCCTGAGAGAATGTTTTTCTCTGGGTGACTCTCCTTAGACGCACCACAGTTCATTCATCCCTTTCCTCTGAGGTCCCATAATCTCCTTGACCAGGAAATTTGGGACATCTCTGAGTTATAGGATATTACAGCACAGGTTCTCTTATATCCTGCGTCTTTATTGACCTTGAAGGGCTAGGGCCAAAATATTGGCTATCCTTATAGCCCTTCTTTTTTTCCAATTTTTTGTTTGTTAACTTACATTCTTAACCCTCCAGCAGAAAAGCTTTGTGATACTAATACTCTATAACATAGGTACTTGAGCTTATCATCACTGGCTTTCTGAATATCAAATATCTTTGACTTAGCTTGGAAATGATATTTTCTGACCATCATTGATATTTTAATAACTTTCTATACAATGTGATATAAGCAGTTACACAATTTTGACACAGATATTTGGAAATTCAAGGAAATACAAAATTGTAGCCTGTCAAGAATATGGTTTTTGGTTCAGTCTCGTATTTTCCAGTACTACTCTTGAGAGAATGACAGTAACTGACTTTACACCAGGAGTGGTACATATCAAAAAGACAAGAGTGACATGTATTCCAAATACAGTTTTAGTGTTACATTGTGCTATAGTCAATATCCTAAACCTTTTGAAGATTCTTGAGACCAATAGCTGATTCATCCTGTGTACAGAAGTGTATGGTTTTGCTATTGATATGTTTTCTGCTTTGTCTGCTTTAATGTAAAACATACAGAAATATTTTCTTTAAAAACCTCTTCTCTTTAGAGATGTTCCGATAGCACTGAGGTTTTTTATTGCTACTTAAGATACTAATTATCTTTTTTACTACAAAATTTACTGGTTGGGGGCCTGGCGGGATGGCTCAGTGGTCTACAGCGCCTGCTTGGGAAAGCTTGGACAGCTTCAGGGACCGTGGTTCAATCCCCGGCACCACATGCTGCACCAGCCCTGCCCTCAGGGCGGGCTGAGCCAGCCATAAAAATCAGTGAATAAACAAACAAAGGTTCTGAAACAAGAAAAAAATAAATAAATAAAATAAAATTTACTGGTTGTCCTTCAAGGCAATTCACTTTTGACATCTTCTCAGGAAAGACTAGATTCATTCATGAATGGGAAGCTTTCCATGAAATCAGATGGAAACAAAATATATCTGTCAATATAGCTGCTGTGCTGGGATAATCTTTTGTTTTATTCTAAATAACTGTAGTAAGGTACACATTAAGGCATGCATACCTAGTATGCAACACCGTGCCCTATCAATCCTTTCGTAGGGAGGAGACAACAGTTTAAAGACTGCTCAAATTCTTGTGAATATTCTACCTCTTTTTAAATCAAACATCAATATCTCCTAACAACGTAGCAGTACGATAGCACATTTATGGATAATATCACACTTGCTAAGTGTAAAAATCAATCTAGAAAATAGTATTCCTATGATAGCAGATGAAGATTACAGACACAAAAATTATTCATTCTCCTTCTTCTTTTCGATATTTTTGTTTGTTTGTTTTTGTATAGGGTCTCACTACGCAGCTTGGACTCATAGTGATCCTCCTGTTTACTGCCTCCAAAGTGCCGGGATTACAGGTACACGCCACAGAGCCTAGACTCCATCACCAGATCAGCGCTCTCCAAAGTGGGGCTGGTGTGGCAGGCTGGGCTGAGAACCCAACCTTGGCCCATGAACTTCCCTAAGCAAGCGTTTAGTCCGCTAAGGCAAACCTTCGGCCCTCTCCTTCCTGCTCTTCAACTGTCACTGTTTTACTGATTGGGCACATTTCTTTTATTTGTGTGTAATTTGAAAAACAGCTGTGAATGGCAATATTCTTTTTCTTTAAGAATTATAATATACAAAAATTGTACTTAATCTTTCCTACCTATATCAGATATTGAAGGATTACAATTCTCCACAATTGCAAATTTTTATGGAAAAATGAGCAAATGTCCTGGATGAAAATAAGATCTGTATTTTCTGCAGAAAACGCTTCACCCTTGAGACTGATAGCCTGCTGTTAAATTCCAGGTTTTTTACCAAAGTGAGTGTTTAAGCAGCTATTTCTCACTGTGCTAGCAACTTTGGAAGATTTCCTGTTGATACCAGATTATGTAAGGCATGGCCGATTTAGACAACTCCGCCTTTTCCCATCAGAAGGGAAAGTAAATGTCTGGAAAACAGACTTTAGTGTTTGAATACTTGTCTAGCAAGGTTCTGTAGACAATTATATAACCATTCCTGAATTCTGCTCAATTTAATTCATCAATTCGTGTGGCAAGCTACGTATATCTTATACTTAAAAGACTGAGGAACAGCCAACAAACTAGTCAAATAGGAAAAATCACTGAAATATAAGAAGATAGGGGGTAGTCCTCTTACATTATACATTGTTAAGGACTTAAAAGGAAAATATTCAGAAATGGAAAAGTACTATTAATGAAGTGAGAAATTTGAAATGTACTAAAATATTAAAATACCAAACTGTTCTCAGGCTAGCTTCAGGAAGGTCTACAATGCCCTATCTTTATTGAGTGCTTCAAAAGAGTCACAGGCTATGATAATTAAGATAAATGTTAATATTACCATGCAAGATAAAGCCTCTTTCCTGTACATAAATGGGACAGAAATTCTGGTATTTGTCTCCTGGACACAAATTATATGAAACACCAAGGGAAATTAATTTCTAATTAAGGCAGTACAATTCTTTTCCCTCTCACTCACTCCTTTTCTCATTTCCTTTCTCCTTTCATTCTTCAATGCTGACTGTCTGCATATCTTATTGCAATAACTAAATCATGTTCAACTACTATTGCTCCTGCCATAACATACATGAGACATCTTACACTCCCAAAATGTGAGGCTTTTAAAATCTGGCTGAGGAGAAACACTTCCATTAAGATTAAAAAAAAAAAAAAAATGTTAGTTTGCCGTATATTCTAGAATGCCCATCAATGGGTTTATTCTCAGTAACATATGTTTTATCCAAAAGAGTAAAAAAAAAAAAAAATCATAAACTGATACTGGTTGTATATAGCATATAAAGAATATATAGCATATAAAGCATATTAGAGCAATATGTTCTGAGGAAAACAAGTTAAATGCCTTCAAATAGGAGATTCAATACAGAATACAAAGATAAAAGCTGTTTCGATTCCTCCAATATTGACAAGAACCAGTATTTATCTAGAGCCATTACAGCATAACTGCCAGAGGTCTCACTATAGATATCATCAGTTCATCTTTAATTATAGCTTCGCTGAAAAGTTTAACTTTATAATCTAAGTGCCAAGCAGACTTTGCTCTTATCTCACATATAGCTCAATGGTTATTACTAAAGTTGGTGCTTAGTAGTTAAGAATATTATACTATGATTTTTCCACTTTTTGGGATAAAGACTTGGAAGTTCAGCTCATCATCATTTTGACTCCTTGTCAAGTATAGCCTCAGTTAATGTGCCTGACTCAAGGGATCTAGTGCATAAGAAATGAAAGAAGCTTATATTCCAAGGTGTTATTGTGTGTAGAACCAAGTAGTAGCCCTTCTTTATAGTCTTACAAATCAATGATTTTTTTCAGACAAATAAAGTACAGGTCAGCGCATCAGAAATTGTATTGTGAGATGTGTTCTTAAACATATCAACTCACGTCAGAAAACCTAAATAAGAAGATATTTTGTCCTTAATATACATGGTAAGATTAATAAATTCTACATACACTCTTTCTTTACATTTACTTTTAGGAACTTTTTCCTAGTAGGACAGCCACAATAATTAATACAATGTATATTGTTATCTTTATATACATTGTTGTTCAGAGCACAAGATGCAAACATGATAACTTTTCTAAACATGATTGGTACAAGTATTTCTTCTTATTAAACTAATAGGAAGTAGTCATATGCATATTCCAATATTCCATAATAGTAGTGCGTTATCTGCAGAACTAGCAATGTTTGAAGCTGTTGACTTGAGCCTTTTTCAGCTCAGCAAAGATTTTCAGACTACTTGTCTTGTCATATGTTCTCATCAATATGTTGTAGATCTTGGTATGAAATTCCATGTACTAATTGAAAATTGTTTCAACTGTGGTTGGTAAATTAATATCTGAAGTTATGTTTCTCTCATTGCTGAGACAAATACCTGGCATGCAAGCTTAGGGAAGGAAAGGTTTGTTTAGCTCACAGTTTCTGGAGGTTTTATAATTTACAGCAGCCTGAATTACAGAGAAAAACCTTGAGGCTATGCCACCATGCCCAGGATGATTTGCTACGTACCACTGAGAGAGGCCTCCAGGCCTGGAGGGACAGAGTGGGGAGGTGCATGCTGTCAGTTTAACAGTTCTGCATCAATTTGGCCCTGCACCTCAGGCCCTGCCCTGGTCCTCTGGCCCCATCCCTCGAGCTGTGTGTTTGATGGCTTCATGATTTACTTGACCTTTTGGAGGGACAACTATATATAAGCCATAATAGTCTGCCCCTGGACTCCCAAAATCTCATATACATCCCTTTCTGAAAAAGGCATTTTAGTCCATCTCTAAGAGTTGCCAAAGTCACAACACTTTCAGGATTGCTGAAAAGTCCAAGTCCCACATTTCCTGCAAGATCTAAGGCAAACTGTCAACTATGAGCCCCTATACAAATGAAAAATTAAATACATTGAACCTTGAAAGGCACAAGATAAACACTGCCATGCCAAAAGGTATACACAGTGAGATACAAATCACTGAGGCCAAAACAAGTCCAAAATTCAGCAGGACAAACATTGAGTCCTGTAGTTTCATGTGTAAAATCCAAGGCAATCTGTGGCAAATTGTGAGGTCCATGTGGCTCCACCTTTATAGCACTTCTCATGGTTGTATCTTCCACAGCTTCTCTTTTAAGCTGGCTTTGATCCCTCCTTGCAGTTTTCCTTAGATGATCCATGTTCCTGCTTTTCCATGGAGTAGGCTTCTCATTCACAGCTTTACACATTGCCCTTTCAGTGGCACACTGACTGGCCTCCCAGGCCTTTTTATGAAACTGAGGTGAAAGCCTTCTTAACATCAGAGTGCCTGCATTATTCATGTACCTAAAACCATCACCACATGAATGATACCAAGGGCTACTGTCAGCTGGAGCAGTTCCAGGTTTCCTTCTCTCTTAGCTATAGGAGTAGAGTGCCTAGATTTCTGAGCATTCTGACCCTGATGACAAGAAACAAATTCTCTATAAAAGTGTCATCTGTAGTCTGCTCTGGCCCATGCCTCCATTCTGGAACCTGGTGTGGGAGCTGCTTCCATCCTGGAACATGTGACTTTGCAGCTTTCTTCTTAAAGCAAAGTCCCTCTCCCTTGCTATTCTAAGGCACAACGGATGAGACTTTGCCATCTCCTGTGATGCCCTCAAGTCATCTTTTCTATTCTCTCATTCTTCCTGGGTAATAGAGATCTCAGCTCTATCTCTGCAGTTCACAGCCTTTCTGGCACTTTCTTTCTGGCCAAACTGAAAATATTTTTAATCATTCTGATGGGCTCTGCTCTTCATTTTCAACATAAATCTGACTGAGAGCTACCAGCAATAATCATACCACTGCCCCAATATTTGACTGCTTTGATATTTCCTTTCAAAGATTAATCACTCCTCCATGTTTAATCTAAGTCTCAGGCAAAGTTTCTGGGCATGAGCAAAAAGCAGACAGACTTTAAGCCAAACCAAAGTGAAAATGATATGGAGTCCAATAGCCAATGCAGCCCTTCTTTCCAACAGAAATCTCCCCAGACTGGTCTTTACAGATTGGCTTTCTGCCAGTTTTCTAGTCTGAGCTCTGACCAAAACCTCTCCTACAGAAGTGCCAAAACTGTTTCAGAAGTTTTTTTTCATAGGAAACATCTCCAAATATTTCCACTTTCTTCCCATGATCTATTCCCAAAAGTCTGTAATTCAAATGGTCAAGTTCAGACACAGCAATGGCCCCACTCCCTTGGTACCAAATTCTTTCTTAGTTACTTTTATCTCATTGCTGGGACAAACACCTGACATGCAAGCTTAGGGAAGGAAAGGTTTACTTAGCTCATAGTTACTGGAGGTTTCATAATTTAAAGCAGCCCTGGATTGTATATCAATACCTCGAGAATATGCTGCCATGTCCAGGATGAGTTACTGCGTACCTCTGAGAGAGGCCACCAACCCGAAGGGAGGTAGTGAGAGAAGTGTATACTGTCACTTTAATGGTTTAGTACCTTGCTGGCCTTCCCCTCAAGCCTCGCGCTGGTCCTCTGGCCCGAACCCTTGAGCCGAGTGCTTGACAGCTCTATGTTTTACATGAAGCTTTGGGGAGACATCTAGATATGAAGCATAATCATCAATCTCTAACATTGTATTCAATTTACTGTTCTTTTTATGTCATACATTTTTATTTGTCTTCATGTCTTTTGATTTTATAAGTACATTTTGTGAAATGCTGTATCAAAGTTATACCTTGAAATAACTAATTTTCCAGTGTCTGTGTGTTTGTACAGCATACGTATACTAGGGGGGGCACAAGCTAATCTGAGGATTCAATCATAATACAAAATTTCAAAAGTTTAATAGTAAATGTCAGCAACTTACCATTTCTTGTGATGGTCATGGCTTATTTTAATAACTTACTGTTTCTTGAACCCAGCTAAGCCCATTTATTTATGTGTTGTCTCTGGATCCTTTGTGTTACATCCATTAGTAAATCGTTCTTTTAATTTCTATTGTCCACAGTGTGGGTGGAGCAATAATACTCAAATACAAATATAGCAGAACCATGGTTCATGGATTTAGTCAACTCCACAATTCTGGAAAAGATGGAAAACTATTGTGTTTGAGTTGAAACTATGTTCACAGTAGTGTTGTCACCTGGTGCAGCTCACAAATAAAAACAACATTTTACAAATGCTTTTGTTTTCAAATCACTTGCGATCTTGACCTATGCACAATATAAATGCCAACCTTTCCTGTTTTAGTTTTCCTTTCTGATCATTATTTTTCAGCAGATGTGTTAGGAATCTTATAAACTGCTATATAAATCCATGGAAACTGTTTAAAACTAATCTTAATCAATGCTACAGATGTACCTTCCAAAAACTAAATATTGTCCTGAAGATAATTAAAGACAATTAAATAGCCCACTGAAAATTAAAGTAATTTTAAGCATATATATATATATATATATATATATATATATATATATATATGAAAAATACCCTTATAAGTGATTTAAGTGATTCTAACATAGAAAAATTTAAAAAAATTTTCATGTGGTACAATTTTAAAGGAAAAAATAAAAGATGAGCACAAATCAAAAAGTTGCTTCAGTTTCCTCAAACACTCATATTCACAAAACAAATTGTATGCCATGTTAGGATAAATGAACTAATTTACCTGAACCAAATATAACATCAATGTTGTGATGATTTTGATAGAATAATTTGGGTTAGAATGAAAAGATTTGGAGAATGAGATTATGTAGTTTCAAGGACGTATGTCAGTACGTTGTCATTATTACTTCTTTGCTTTGCTTAGAATACTTTTGAAAGTCGCTAACCATTCATTTATTATTATTTTTTTCTTGTTTCAGAACCTTTGTTTGTTTATTCACTCATTTTTATGGCCGGCTCAACCCACCCCGAGGGCAGGGCTGGCGCAGCATGTGGTGCCAGGGATCGAACCGTGGTCCCTGAAGCCACCCAAGCTTCGCCAAGCAGGCGCTTTAGACCACTGAGCCATTCCGCCAGGCACCATTCATTTAAATAAATTTATCAAAGAAAAAAAGATTCATTTATAAATATAATATTTGATAACTGTCTTTGACATCCTGAGTAAAGTAAAAACACACAATAAAAATAACAGAAATTGCATATACCCTTGTAAGGTTTGTGATAGATTCTCACAATGAAAACTTTAATTTGTACTTAAATATGGAGACATTTTAACTCTTTAATAACTACTATCTTTGTTTTTCTCTATACTTATGATCTGTAGCCTATAAGTAAATTGAATATAAATCTCCTTTTCAAATGTGTTTGTACTTTCTATACTAAAATATAATCTTTATTTTTTATTTTTATTTTAAAACTATGAATGGATTTATACTTCAAAAAATATGTAACTATGTCTTTTATAAGCAAGAATGCCGTTATCCCATTATGTGAGGGTACAAATCACATTTAATCCCTTAAAGACAGTTTTCTCATGAATGTAGAAACTGATGAGAAGGAGATTATTTTTCGTGATGTTTAAAACTTCCTGCAGATCCAAATTCTCTAGCATTTCTTTTGGGAAAGTTCAGGGTCATAACAAAGGTAGAAACTCCAGGATATAAAGAAAGCATATGTAGCAGATAATTTTTAATACCTCTACCATGCTGAATATTATTTTTCTATGATTTCCTTTTAACACTATTGCAGGTTGTCCACACATAGGAAAGTATTGAAATGTTTCACAAATAGTTACACTTCTGACCTTACCTTACACTACTCTTTCCCTCCATTATCTTGTAAAACTCTCACATCCAGCACAGCTCTTTAATCTTTTTAGGGAGGATGGAAGGGGTAAAAAATGACAGAAATCACTATGAAAGAAATGAGGGCAGGTAGAGGCCTTTATCCTGATGGGACAAGAACATCCCAGTACCTGCTGAGTGTGTATTTATGCAAGAAGCATATGAGCAAGTTCATGGAGAGTTTAAGGCGAGGGTAGGAACTACAACAGGAAGACTCTATTCTGTTGTAGAGCAGCATGTTTTGATGCTTTCAAGGGGATGAGAGAATACTGTCCATTCTATCTTAAGTGAAGATCAAACCACTCTGTATGTCACTCCCTGAGCTGTACACACTTTCTCTGGGGCCCTACCAAGTTCATGGCTGCCTCAGGTATAGGCAGATTCACTCCAAACTTGAAACATGTTCAGTTTAGTAGTATTATAAAATGATTTTTTTTTGTTTTCCATTTTACTTTATTCAATATATTGGCACTCTGTAGCTAAACATAATGATCACATTAGTCACAAGAACTTCTACCTGTACATGATAAACCTTGATTCTTCTTCTTTCTCTGTTCCTCTCTCCTCTATTCAACTTCATTGCCTCACTCATATCAAAGTTCTATTTCCATTATATCATTTCTTCTCATTTTTTTCTTTCTTTTTCTACATTTTCCTTTATTTCCCTCCTATTTTTCCCTTGGTTTTGGAAAATTTCTTCCTATTTCATGAAATATAAAATATATGTTTATTTATACATTTATTTTTTATTTACATTTTCATCTTCTCCCACCAATGAGACAATACTACAGACAGTACTACACTTACACAGGAGGGTGAGATTTTTTTTAATTTTCATTGATGTTTATGGTCTCAAGCTGCGTTCATTTACCTATACAAGTACCGAGTTTGTCCTTCCTTACGGCCAAGAAGTACTACATTTTATGAAGGGAATACAGATTTTTATCTAGTCTTTGGTTGATCTGACCTCCTTTCCAAGATTTAGCTACTACAAATTTTGCTGGCATAAACATAGATGAGCATCAATCTTTTTGCTATTATATTTTTAGTTCTTCTGAGAAAAAAAAAAAAAAAAAAAAAAAAAAACTAGCACAGAAATAACAGTGTTGGGTGAGACTTTCAGTCCTGATTTTAAAAGACTATCCACACGGACTTCCACAGTGGTTGCACCATTCTACATTCCCAAACGTGAAGAGGATTTTATTTTTTCCCACACCATTGTCAAATTTTATTGTTGATTTCTCCAAAGAATTAGGAGAGACCCAGGCAAAAAAGAAGACATCAGACAGATGTACCTAATGAAAATAGATGTAAAAACCCTAAATAAGATACTGACAAACAGAATGCAGCAAGTCATCAAGAATATTGTACAACTTGACCAACTAAGAATGAATAGTTCAACCTAGACTAATTAATAATACACTATATCAGCAGTCACAGACAAAAATTACAGAATAACCTTAATACATGGAGAAAAAAGATTTGACAAAGCCCCAAAACTACTTCTTTTTTTCCCCCATTAGCTAGGAACCAAAGGTCCTTTTATTGATTTTATTTTAAAACACATTAGTAGTGCATTCCCAATAATTGATACAACACATACTGTTGTCTTTGCTTGATACAGGCACTACAGCACTACTAAAAGGACTATTAAACATAAATGGTCTTTATTTCAGTCTAATAAAAAGCCATCTATGGCAAATCAACAGCCAACACAACACTAAATGTTCAAACTGTGGAGAATTTCACTTTGAAATTAGAAGCAAGACAAGGATGTGCACTATCATTGTTCTTGTTGAACAGACCTAAATAAATAAATAAATAAATAAATAAATAACAAGATACTCTATCAAAAGATCCCAAAAACTCCATCAAAAGACTTCCTGAATGGAGCCGGGCTTTGTGGCGCATGCCTGTAATCCCAGCACTTGGGAGGCTGAGGCAGGAGGATCGATGTGAGTTCGCGACCAGCCTGGGCTACAAAAGTGAGCTCAAGGCCAGCCTGAACTGTGTAGTGAGGCCCTGTCTCAAAAAGATAAATAAATAAATAAATAAATATAAAAAATAAAGACTTCCTGAAGGAATAAGCAAATTCAGGAATGTAGCTATATAGAAGTCAACACTCAGTAGTCTATACCACTCCTATAGACAAATGAAAAGCTCACAGAGAAGTTAGAGAAACTTTCACCATAACACTAAAACAAAGAAATACTTAGGAATCAATCTAATGAAGGGAGTAAAACAGCTTTACAGTGAAGTCTACAGCACTTTGACAAAAGAGCCTTTAGAGAATATTGGAAAAAAAACGTCCATTGCTCTTAGGAAGGAGGATCCAAGATAGTGAAAATGATGATACACTTGAAATTATTATATAGATTCAATACAATTCCCATCAAAATACCATCAACACACCCAACAGAATCAACGAGAGTAGCCCTAAACTTCGTTTGGAACCCAATGAATCCTAACAGGGCCACAACTTTAAGTCATGGGCAATCATAATCCACAACTTGAAATTCTACTAAGGAGATACTTTCATAAAAACATCATGATACTCAAAAAAAAAAAAAAAAAAAAAGAATCAGTGGAATAGATTAAAAGAGTTACAAATAAATCCCAACACATTTAGGAACCTTATTTTTGCAAAAGGGACCAAACAATTTCACTGGACAACAGATTGTCTCTAACAAAGAATGCTGGAAAATCTGGGTTCCTACATGTCACTGAGCAATGTCTCTTGTCATATATTAAACTAACATCAAAATAAATCAAACATCAAGCATTAAAATAGAAACACTGAATGTGCTACAACAGAGAATGAGTAGAAATCTGGAAAATATAAATGTATATAAAGATTGTAAGAAGGGGAAATATAACAAACTGAAAAACTGAGTCTCATCTTGTTAGAAATTTTGGTACAGCAAAAGAAATCACCAACTGAGTGAAACTACAACCCACACAGCAGAAAAAAAAAAAAAAAAAAAAAAATACCCAGTTGTTCTTGCAGGACTACTTACAGTCTAGACCATTTAAATTTCTTTCAGTTTTCTTCCCCCAGGGAAGTCCTTTAGAACCTCAAAACATAAATATAACTGCTTTCAAATGTGTTCCAGACATTTGAGGTACTCTTCAAGCACATTTCCTCAAATGAATTTCTTAACTTAAACCGCGTCTTTTTTTCTTGTTTAAAGCACGTAATTCTCAGATCTTTTTTTACAGTTTTTATCTTATTTACTGCTTTTGTAATTTCCAGCTATTTTTTTGAACTCCTTGACAGTAAGAATGTATCTCCCTGAACTCTGGATGCTCCTAGTAATCAGCCAGGGATTTTGCCATGGAACCATGCAGGTACTTTTTAAAATAAACTACGTGTTGAATATGTGTTTTCTGGGTAGAACTATGAATTAGGTTTCCCAGAAAGCCTAAAGGATATCATAACAAACTGACTTGAGAGAAAAGCTGCTCATTGCAACAGCGAGAGAGCAGAGAGGGAACAGCAAGACAGGAAAAGGCCAGGGCAAGATATCACCCCATGGTGATGCCCCATGAGTAACTCTTTCAACAAGTAGCCACCCACATGAGTCTGTTCTGCTACGAGCTCATCACTAGCTTTATCTACGGATGAAATTAGTAGCCCTATGATCTGGAAACTTCCCCGAAATTCCTACCTCTAGAACATTGCTGCCTTGCAGAGCAGACATTCACCACAAATGAGCCATTGAGAGGATACTTTGCAAGCAAATCCTAAAATCAGCACACATTATACTAGAATAGGGAAAATAAGAGGCTATAGTTCAGAGCAATGTTACCATTTGTTTTTATGATTCACAAAAAACTTTGAACTATTAAATGAATCAAAGTTTAATGTTTTTGAAGTCCCTTCTAATTGCATCGTTCTAAACCACTGAAGCTTTAGGAATTGACAATAAAATGTAACTCATTAAGCCAAAGTGAAACAAAGATATTCTACATAAAACTAGAATCATAATCATATGATATAATTTGAAGTGGGCTAAACAGTGGTTTTCTAAGTTATTTTACAGAATTTCTTTTTTGTTTTGTATTTGGTATCAGCAATTGAACTCAGATCAGACCTTACTTTTGCGAGGCAGGTGTTATGCTACTGACCTAGGCACCGACCTTAGGTCTTCTTAATTTTTAAGTTTGTTTTCATTTAGAAATGACCAGTTGAGCATTTTGTACTTTGATTATGAATGATACTAGAGTTTTAATGTATAGTAAGCAAAAAACATACTAGATAACATCTACTTATTATGTATGGTATCATTGGCAACAAAAGAGAGTGATAACAAATGTGTAATCAAAATAGTTACAGTGGACAATAGCAAATAGCAAAGAATACTGTTCAAAGTTGCAGTAACCATTATGTTTTCCTAACTGCATAAGTAAAAATAAACCAAGGCTCCACCTGAAATTTAAATATTTTCATGGAATATATTTGCTAGTTGTATGTTTAAAAAGTTTGCAGAACAAAGGTAACTAATATTGGACACTGAGAAATTCATATATATTACATTTAAGATATACATTTTCAGAGAAGTCAACTTGATATTATATATATATATATATATATATATATATATATATATATATATGTATTAACTCTTGAAGCATAATTAGTTTGTGGTCCTTGGAAATGAGTACACCAATCTCTAGCTTTGGAAGACAATGTCAAGATTGATTTGTTAAGAAATATTCATAGTTAAACATGGCATGAGCTGTGTATAATACATGATCATCTGCATGGAACTTTTTCTTTTTCAAAATTAGTACATGAAGGGGCCAGGAGTACAGCTCAGTGGTTTATGCCCCTGCCTGGAAGTGAAAGGTTCTGAGTTGGATCCGCAGTACTGTAAAAAAACCCACAAATTGTCACATGGATAATAATATGTTTTGGTATGATGAGCTAAACAAAGTGCTTCACCTGCAATATTGCCTTACAGTTTGCATTTTCAAAGTCAGAAAGCATCTGCATCACCCTAAACATTAAGTTCATTGAGTAAAAATATGTATTGTTTAATGAAAAAATATATAGCTGTTTTTTCACAGTGACAACCACTCATTCTAGAGGATAAGCATCATGAACGACAAACATCTAGTAATAAAAAGTGTAAATAGAAACAATTGCCAAGATAATCAAATATTTTAGAACTAAGAAAGTGCATAGGTTTAGAAATTTAGTATAGTTATTATGACACATACTTATATCTATATAACAAACAGAGAATCACAGTCATAGTATAATTTGGAAATCTGAAGAAACAAATACATTTAATTACTATATCTTTTTCCTGTTTTTGAGCACAAGTGTTGTATTCTATGTTCCTTCATATACAAATGCCTTTCCTTTCTGTTTTTCCTTAATTCAGGATATTTTTACTAATTTTACTTTAATTTAATTGTTTATTTTTGTATTTTAGTACAGAGTCTACAGGATCTCAACATGTAGACCTGACTCCTACTGACCCGCCTGTGCTCAGCCGCCCCAGAGCTTGAATTACAGGGAATAGTGTGCCACTATTCCCAGTCTCAGTAATCATCTGAGTGCACCACATGGGCGGTGCCAGCATGGTATCAGGGATTGAACCTCAGGCACTTTGTTTGCCTAAGCAGCGGCTTTAATTGGCCAGCCTTTTTCAAGATTTTTTTTTTTTTTTTTTTTTTTTTTTTTTTTTTTTTTTTTTTTTTTTTTTTTTTTTTTTTTTTTTTTTTTTTGTTCAGGCTGCCTTAAGCGAGGATCTGGTATAGCTTATCAGTCCCCTGTATCTGACTATGTTTGGCCAAGTAGTGCTTTATACAGCTCAACTAAGCAGCAAGCCCACATTAATTTTAATTGTAATATAATTTGTTTCTCTTTGTCTGCAGACTATAATAGTTCTACTCAGAACATTTCTCTTTTTCTTTATCAAAATTTTAATAGATTTTTTTTCTATTTAATGTGGATTCTTTCATTTGATCATATATAGTTATAAAAGAGGCAAATATTTCTGAACATAGATTATCCTTGTCAGGCTTTTTGTGACTGACTAACTGAAAAGTGAAAATATTTGGCTTATTGATTTCTTGTGCTTATGACATTGTTAGATTTATAGTCACTAATCACCGACTTCAAATTACATGTTTAGGGGCCTGGTGGGATGGGTCAGTGGTCTAAAGCGCCTGCTTGAGAAAGCTTGGGCGGCTTCAGGGACCACGGTTCGATCCCCGGCACTACATGCTGCGCCAGCCCTGCCCTCAGGGCGGGCTGAGCCAGCCATAAAAATGAGTGAATAAACAAATAAAGATTCTGAAACAAGAAATAAATAAATAAATTAAATTAAAAAAGAAAAAAGAACAAATTACATGTTTAAATTGAAGACAGATGACTCACTAAACATTGCTGTAACTGTGTATCAAGAGGAGGGAGACCACAGGGCTTAGCACACTGTGACTCCAACATCCTACATATACTCTGAGCTGGCTGAAATAAAATTTAAATACAATGACCATTCATGGTTATAAAATATATTATTTCTTATATGTTGGTATAAACCCATTACAAATTATTTGTCTTATAGTTAACCATAAACCATAAGTAAATTACAAACAAAAGAGTTATTCAGTGGTTAGGAAACATTAAACAAAGCAGGTGAGGCATTGAATGAAGTTAAGAACTAGTGTAAACTATGAGCAGGGGTAAGTGGTCACATGTCTGACATCCACTTCAGGAAGGGAGCTTTTATGTGTGTGTTCAGTGCAGGAAGGGTAGCACTCATACAGATAATGTGCCTGTTTTCTCAGGTGATAAGTGGAAAACAGTCTGTCAGCAGTAGTGGTCACATGAGAATTCAACAAAAAGGAAAAACCAGGAACTGAGCTTTAACTAAGAAACAAACCTGCTGTGATTGAGGCTGGGCTTTGTGGAATGCACCTGTAACCCCAGCTCTTGGGAGGCTGAAAGACAAGGTCGCAATGCATCTGAAGTGCAGAGTGAGATCCTGTAGACTCTATACTATATACATAAAAAAAAAAAACTCATTGTTGGTCTGAATTATATAAAAAACTTCTAATTCTTAAGGCCTAATGTAGTTAGGATAAATATATGTTTCAGTTCTTCAAATACAAGGAAACAGGGTGTCTAGAGGCCTTCCTGGATAGGAGACAGATACTGAGCCTACAAGAAAATAATTTTAAAAAATTATTGTAAAAATTTAGAAAGGGGAAAAGAGGGATGTACAATAATAAGGTAAAATATAGCAAATCTTACCAAGAATCTGGGAACATAAAAAAGAGATAAAAGGTAATGCAGGGTTTTTAGAAAATAAAATACTTTTAAAACTAAATAAGGGCTTTGTAGGATTAAGGTGACAAAACAGTCTGTAAACAGGAAAATGATTTTTGCAATCTGCAAAATTATAAAATAGACAGAGAAATTTAAAAAAAAATTCATTGGGTGAAAGCTTCGTTTATGACAACTTCATGGCAAAAATGATAAAGGAGAAAATGTGAATGAAATGTATTTGTCAAAAGCCTCATCATTTTAGAAAAGATATACTTAATATTTGAAGAAGCTCAGCGAATTCCATGCTAAAAACACAAAAAACCAACACATACAAAAAGATGACAGATAAAGGGGTGATCAAACTAACAAATTCAATAAAGAATTTGTTAGAGTGAAGGGTGTGTTACCATTTCAAAGCGTTCTATTTTGCGCTGCTACCGACCACAGCACTTTTGGAAGTTCTTTTTTCTGTCATTACGAAGCATGATCAAACTGCAGTGAAACTGCTGCCCTGTGCTGCCCAATGGAAAGTGGGGTCGTAAAACCTTACAACGTGTCCTGGAGAACTTCTTTCGTGTGATGTGGCACCAGGCAAATTCTGATCTCTCTCCGAAAGCCAACAGAGAAGTGGAAGTCATTCTTATCATTTTAGGACATGGAAATAGCCAAGAAAACACAAAGAAATAATAATAGACTTCCAGAATTGCTTTATAAAGTGACAGGCATTTTCTTTATATTGAAAGGAAATAACAGAATGAAAGCTAAACATGCACGGAATGTCATAAGAAATGCTAAACACATATATATTTATCTTTGAATTTATATAGCTAAAAGCCATGTACAGCCTAAGAGATAGCTTGGTGGTCCAAGAGCCAACCTGGCACGCACAAAGTACAAAGTTGGATGCTGGGTAGCACATGCTGTGTCAGCCTCTGAAGCCTGGTGTGGTGCCACTGGCCTGTAATCTCAGTGCTGGGCAGACTGAGGCAGGAGGCTGACTATGAGATCAAGGTATGTAGACTTTGTATAAATAAATAAATCTTTTAAAAATATTTTTTAAAACCATGTATTATCAACAGAGAGGAGGCAAAAATAGAATCATGTGAATCACGTTAATTTTTTTCACATTTAATAAGAAAAGGTGCATCTTAACTCTAAAGATATTGTGGAAAGTTAAGGCAATAATTTATTGCTAGTTATTATAGAAATATGTGACTTTCTAAAAAGTTACACATATACATCTATTACCTTATTTAATCTGGTGCTTAATCTGATACTTGATAATCTTTGGTCTACCCCCCAAAAAGTTAAAACACATTAATATTCTTTAAAATTAAGTGGATAAAGAAAATATAGCACATCACATGAAATAAATTATATATATATATATATATATATATATATAATATAAATTTCTGCAACATGATATATGTGATATATTTTGCAGAAAAAAATAAAATTCAAGCTAATATGGTATAGATGAGAAGCTAGAAACACTCTTGGTGAAATTTTTTGTTTGTTTGTTTGTTTCTTTTGCTTTGTTTTTATGGCTGCCTCAGCCTGCCCTGGAGGTGGAGCTGGTGTAGCGTATGGTTCTGGGGATTAAACTGCAGTCCTTGCAGTTGCCTAAGCTTGCATAAACAGGCACTTTAGATCACTGAGGTATCTCACCGGCTCTATCTTAGGAAAAATGTTTTGAATCTTGAATTTCACAGTCCCTAAAAATGTGTTTAGAAAAGTAGTGGATGGCCAGCAAGATAGCTCAGCCGGCTAAAAACCTGCTCAGGCAAATCCAGGGACTGGAATTTGACCCCATGTACCACATGCAACACTGAGTCTGCCTCTGGGCATGGTGAGCCAGGAGCTGAGACTGGAAGTCATGGAGCACACCTGTAATCCCAGAGCTGAGCAGGCTAAAGCAGGAGGATCATTAATAGTCTGATCTGTGTAATAAGACCTTATACCAAATACATTTAAAAAAAGAAAAGCAGTGGAAAGCTTTCAGAATATCTTTGATTCTGTTGCAATGCATGTATGTCTGCACATGTGTACATACATACAGATATGCATACATATGTAACCATTTGGGGACTAGAGAAAACAAGGCAGGCACCAGACTTACTTAGTTCAGTTGACTGTATAATGCTGAAAAAAAAATCCTCGAATATATGAATGTATTAATGCAACAATTGTCTCCTTCATCTATATTACATGTTCCTGGTACAGCAGTTTAGTCCCTACCTGACTCCTTTGTCATTTACCTTTTAAGAGCTAAGGCTGAACATGGTGATGAAAGTATTGCAGTTGAGCATGGTAAATGCGACTAGAAACTAGATTTTTTTTTTTTTTTTTTTTTTTTTTTTTTTTTTTTTTTTTGTCTTTTTGAGACAGGTTCTCGCTATGCAGTTGAGGCTGGCCTTGAGCTCACTTTTGTAGCCCAGGCTGGTCTCGAACTCACACCAATCCTCCTACCTCAGCCTCCCGAGTGCTGGGATTACAGGCGTGAGCCACCACGCCTGGCTAGAAAATAGATTTTGAAGAATTGCACTATGAGGTAATTTATGTAATGGTACAGTACATTTACTTCCATTCTTTAAGATTTATTTTAGTATATCTTCCTTACAGATGTATTATGTATATCAAGTATAGTTTTTTTTAAAGATACTTTTCTTTTTGTTTCTATCTAACATATCATTAATTACCACATCACATAGAGATTTAGAAACAAAATGATTTAATAGAGAATATAATTGCACAATAATGATCTTCAAAGCTAGGAAAATCACTGTAGATCCTACAGAAATTCAGAATATCATCAATACCTCGAAATTTTTCATTCTAATTTATATAAATATATGCTTTTGACCTACCATATTTCTTAACTACTCCTTTCTCTCACCTCATTGTTTAATCCCTAATTCTCGCTTTCCATTTAATTGCATTATACTGTTCAGTTTTTATTTCTTCTTTTGAGTTCTGACAGTAGTGAGACAATACAATATTTGCACATATAAATCTGGTTTATTTCACTTATGAGTATATTTTCAAGTTGTATAACATATATAAAGGATTTGAGTTTATTTTTCTTTATGGATGAGTAATACTCCATTGTATGAAAACACCACATCTTTTTCATCCATTCCTCAGGTGACGGGTGTTTTGGTTGTTTCCAAGATTTGGCTTTCATATATTCTGCCACTAAAAACTTAGGCACACATATACCATATGATATGCTATCTTCAGTCCTTTTGGGAAAATTCCAAGAAGGGGGACAGTTGGGTTCAATGGGATTTCCAGTCTTGTTTTGTGAGGAGTGTACTTGGTATTTTTTCTTATTCTATAGAGATACAAAGTTTAGACTATCTATGGTTGTTGGGAAACAGCAGTTCGATATTACGTCTAAGGTGTTTGATACTCTGATAGAGAGTGATGTTCAGCTCAAGTGCCTCTGTTACAGGGAATAATACCACTCAGCTCCTCTTCTGGATGTTTCACAACTAAAGTTTGCAGACCAAAAATTAAACAAACAGAGTCTACAAGGATAGCAAACATTTTGGCCTTAGCCCTTAAAGGTCAGTGACGACTGAGCATGGAAGAGAACCTGTGCTGTGACATCCTGTAATTCAGTTTTTCCTCAAATTTTCTGATCAAGGGGATCATGGAACCACAGAGAAAAGTCACTGGCAATGTGTAATATGCCTAAAGAGAGCGACCTAGAAAGCAAAAATTCTCTTAATCTTTCATAGAGAGCAAATTAGTCAAACAATGGTCGTGACTCATCCAGATGCCTGATACTGCCCAAAGATCTACACACCACTGTACATGTGTTCAGGGTAAATCCTGGGGTGGGGGGAGGGATCTGACTGACCTTTCCAGATATAAGTTACATTTTTACTTATGTAAGCCTTTCTTTAATTTGGAATTAGCTGTTCAGCACAGAGGTATAACCACGAAGTCTAAAAAGTAAAGCCATATTAATATGCTAAGCTGTAAAAGGCCCAAGTTAACTTTTGACAATTCCCAGTTCTGCTGATAACCCATTACTAATGTGGACTATTGGACTATATTAGTTTATTTTGCTGAATTCAAGTATCTACACTGTTTAGACTGGCTTCAAATATGTAAAGGTCCTTTAAAGACTTCTCCAAATACTGCTTCTCTAAGTTCAGTGGAACACTCATCTCTTACAAAACAAAACAAAACAATAAAAGAAATACGCTGGGAGCCACAAAACTAGGAAATTGATCAAATATGTGTAGGTGAAACTTGGACCAATGTCTAAAGGAAACAATCTACCTCACTCAAGAGATAAATATCCTGCCTGGTAAAGGATAGCTATAAGTTGCTAGGCAACATAGTATCATATGTCATTAACTTCAAAAACGTATAAGTAAATATATATATATATATATATATATATATATATATATATATACATATATATATATTTAAGCTTTTGGCTTTTTCTTCAACACATTCATAATATTAAAAAATCTACAGAAAATTTATTTATTTATGAATTTATTTTTATTTTATTTTATTTTTGTGGTCAGTTCAACCCGTCCTGGGAGTGGGACTGGCACAGCATGTGTTGCTGAGGACTCAACTACAATCTCTGAGCACTTGCCTAAGCTTGCCTAAACAGGCACTTTAGAACAGTGATTTATCTTGCCAGCCTTCTATGAAAAATTTAAATAAATGATCTTTACCTCCATCTGATGAGTCACCTATAAGAAATCAACAGCTAATGTCTACTAAATAGACAAAAAATGAATGTTTACAGCATAAAAATCAGGAACAGGACAAGGGTACCCACTGTTATCATTCCTATTCAGTATAGCTATGGAGATATAAACCAGAGTAATTAGATAAGAGAGAGAAATAAAATGAATAAAGATTGGAAACGAAGAATTGAAATTATCATTATTTTCACATGACATAATACTCTAAATAGATGATCTGAAAAACTCTACCAAAAGACTTCTATATTTAATATTTTCAGTGGTATAGGTGTATACAAAGTCAACTCTCAAAAATCAATATCATTCCTGTACACAAATAACAAATTCACTGAGAGAGATATTAGGGAAATCACGCCCTTTATAATAGAATCCAATAAAATGAAATAATTATGAATCAATCTAACAGAAAAAATAAAATATCTATACAGTGCAATTTGCAGTACTCTGAAAGAAGAGATAAGAGAGGATTTCATGCTTACTCATGGATAAGAAAGCCAACATTGCAAAAATGGTCATTACCAAAACTGCTGCCAACTATTTAAGACAATTGTGATCAATATACCAGCACTTTACCTTAGAGATATAGAAAAATCATTCGTAAAATTAATGTGAAACGAGAACAAATCTAGAATACCAAAAACAATCCTCAGAAATAAAAGAAAGACAGAAGGCATCACAATTCCTGATTTGAAATTATACCTTAAAACTATTGTGATAAAATCAGCATGGTACTGGCAAGAAACAGATGTGAGAATCAATGGAAAATATTAGAAGATGCCGCCACAACTACAAACACAATCAGCCACCTCATGTTTACTGAAAGAAGGAGTCACACATGTTTACTGAAAGAATGAGAGTCTGTTTAATAAGTGATGCTGGAAAAAACTGACATTCCACATGCTGAGCACTAAAACTAGACTTATGTCATTCACTATGCACTAACTAAAGTCAAAATGGATCAACGATCTAAATATCAAGACAAAATTAGGGAAATAGAGATAGAAAATAAAATTTAGTGATTGATGAATCTAGCTACAATTTCCAACTTGGGACTTATTTAGAGATTTAATTCTGTGGTGTTTCTAAGATTATATGTTTATTTATTTTTTTAGGCCTAATCATTGTTATAATTTAAACTCAGTTTTGCAGCAGTAAATGCGTTTTGAAACAAGTAAATGTGAAATAGATGAGAAGAAATATAGGAGGAAAATTTTCTAAAATGATCACTGAATGTTTTCTTTTTCTTCCTAACAATGTGTAGGTTCTTGTTACTGCTAAGGTTTAGTGCTGTACTTTTTTCCTTCATGTGGTTAGTACAGGGTTTACAAGGTCTCACTATGTAGATCAGACTAGTAGTGATCCTCCTGTTTTCAGCTTCCTAAGCACTGAGCTTGTAGGGGTATCCCACCACGCCTAATCAGTTGTCATGCAGAGGCAGGGCTGGAAAAATCCTGGCATTGTCAGTGATCGAAATCTAGCCCCTGCACTTTGCCTAAGCAAGGGCTTTATTCTGCTGAGCTATCTGGCTGTCAAATTCTATGATTTGCAATATTTTCCTGTGGTATATATTGTCTAATGTATGAAAATGGATGCCATCTTTGTCTTGTTTTGATGTCTTCTGAATAGTGCGCAACTTGGAATGTGCTATGATGTTATTTAAAATTATTCTCAGATAACTCAGCAGAATAAAGCACTGGCTCAGGCAGAACACAATGGCTAGGTGTGGATCCCAGTATGACATGCAGTGCAGTGCCGGACCCCCTCACCCAGCCTACTACTCCTAACCCCACCTCCTGCCCCCTAGGCTGGTTGAGATGGAAACTGAGACTAGGTGTGGAGGCCTGGGACTGTAACCCCAGCACTTGGTCAGAAGGCTGAAAACAGGAGAATCACTATGAGTCAGATTGATGTAGTGAGAACCTGTAGACCCTATACTAAACAAAATAAATAAATGGATAAATAAATAAAATCATTCTGAAGAAACCAATGAAACTATAAATTTACTGTTTGTTACTTAAAGTATTTTAGAAAAACTTAGAGATATGTAAATTTGAACATCTTTATTTCAACCTTTCCTTTCTCATGATATGCTGTGGTGTAAACATTGAAAGATGGATGCAAAAATAACTTTCTAAATGTATTACTTATTTTTTGTTTTTTGTTCATTTTTTTCAGTTGTGCTTGCTTGTCTGTAGTAGTGTTCAATTAAACTGAGCTTAATAGAAATACTGCAGGAAGTCTGACAGGCCTAAGCCCTCATGAGTGAGTATGAAAGCCAAGATAATTTGCAATTTAGAGAGAAGGACACCATAATTGTTGGCTACACCTCAAGATAAAAGATTTAAAAATGCATACTTCCCTAGAGATAAGCACCTAGGATTGATATTCCAAATAGATTTCTATCACCTTAAGGACGCTAGGGAGAGTCACCTAACCCCTACAGGAAAAACCTCTGTTCTGTATTTTTGCTCCCTTACTGTATAACTCACTTCTCTATTTAATCCTGGGATTAATCAATTTTACCTGAACAATTGTGCTGTGCTTGTAAATCTTATTGATGAACCATAATTTTTCCACCTCATGAGTTTGTTCCTATATTTTCCATTTTACAACCATTTCACCTTCTGATTCTACTCTGTAACAAGCCCTAGAAATGGCAGATTCCTCAGGAACCCACTGAAATTCCCTTTAGTCCTTCTCTCCAACAGAAATTTTCTTTCCCGCAGTAAGCATATTCTCCTCTCAGCTTCCTTTGCTTCTGCAAATCATTCCTCGATTTTGGACAACACAAGTCTTATCAGGTATCTTTCATGTTGGAAGTTTCATTTCCCTGTATCAGTAGTTATTTTTCAGCATTTGCTCCCAGTGAAATAATGGTTATTTCTCTAAATATTTTATACAATTCAGCTATGAATAAGACCTGGACTGTGTTTGTATGGTAAGCTTTTAATTACATTTTCAATTGCATTGCCACATGTCAGATATTTTACATGTTTATATCCTATAACTGGAACAGCTAATTTTAAGCAAACAATCTGCAACATAATAACCATTGTTAAATTCCTGTTATTTTGTTTAGTGAAATGCTGTATCATTTGTAAATTTTTTCATTAAAAAAATAAAACCTTTCGAATGCTGATTTTTCCATCCCCAATAAGTCACACAAAAAGACTCAAAGTTCAATACTGGTAAGATGGTTTGATCTTATCAAAATTCTAGTGCAGCAGAAGACCATAAAAGTATATTTATGATTGAAATTAAGGGTCAACAATACAATAATTGCTTTCTGAGATCTGTAAGTAAGTACCTTCTCTTTTCACATTGCAAAATGGAATCTCTTCTGTCTAGTTCAGGGAAGAACCTTAAGAAAAATCTTTATTGGTATTATCTACTATGAAAGCTCCTGGTCTGCTTATACTTTCTCTAGACTCCATAAGCTACACTGACATGAGCCTGACATGAGCTACTGGAGCTATAATTTTCACTTCTAAAAATATCTTAATTTCAAGGGCTTTCATTCTACACTGTAGGCCATCAGGCAAAGAATTCACACACACACACACACACACACACACACACACACACACACCACAACACATCACAGCATGATATCTCTGGACATCTCTAAACACTGCTGTTCCTACACAAAAAATATTATTTCTAACAAAAATTTTATGATTTTATTCATAAGAATTCTTTGGAAAACAGTAAATTGAGAGAGGAGTGTGAGCCTGAGGAAGGAGTTACAAACATATTACAGAACATTTTATATGTGTTTGCCATTCTTTTTTTTTTCTTTTCTTGTTCTTTTTTTTGAGTTTAAATAAAAAATTGACTTTGTGTAGTTCATTATTTACTTACTATTTTTTTTTTTTCTTGATGTATTGAAATAATTTTGCTGGTTATTTTCATCCTAACTCTAGTTTTTTTTTTTTTTTTCTGTCTTTTAAGACAAGGTCACCCTATGCCACTATGTTTTAAAGGAAGTTGAAACTAGGGCCAGCCATACAGGTCAACTGCACCCACCCCAGAAGCGTGCTAAGACCACAATTGAGATAGAGCAGGGTGGCGTGCAGACCTGCAATCCCAGCTCTTGGGAGGCTACAGACAGGCAGATCAGTATGGGTCCAATGTAGTAGTAAGACCCTGAACACACTGTAGACCTGTTCCTAAAATACAAAATAATCAAAATGAAGATGATGATGATGATGATAATAGTCATAATAATAATAATAATAATAATAATAATAATAATATAAGTTGAAACTAAAATAGATTTGAGACTATCTCAATTTATTTTATTCATTTATTTATTTTTATGGCTGGCTCAGTCTGTACTGAGGTTCGGGCTGGGATAGCATTTGGTGCCGGGGATCGAACCACAGTCCCTGCTGTTGCCTAAGCAGGTGTTTTAGACCACTGAACCATCTCACCGGCCCAATTTATTTTATTCATTTATGTATTTGTTTGTTTATTTATTTATTTATTTATTTATTTATTTATTTATTTATTTTGCAGAACCCGACATTAAATTCAGATCCTTGCACTTACCAGGCAAGTACCTATTCTTCTGAGTTATCTCCCGAGCCCTATCTCATTTTAAAAGGTCCATTTTTTTTCCCTGATGTTTCTGTCTGTGCTATGGAATTCAGTAATAGAGATGCTGAACGTTGTCCAGCTGATAGTTTAGCTCTTTTACTTTAACATGCTGATCAATTTTTTTTTACACCTGTACCTGTTGCAGTCATTGAATTTAAGGGTTCTATGTTTCTAATACACTTCTATTTTCAGATTTTATATGTAGTGCAGCCTGGTCAAACACTGCATTTTAATTCTCATACTGATACAAACTGGATTTCAAAAAATAGCCACAAATATTTCTTCAAGCATTCTCTTTGTTATTATTATTGTTTCTTTCCTTGATTTTTATCTTAAAATTTTAATAAAATATGTGATATTATTGTTTCTTATGAGATCATACAAGACATACACAAAATATTCGTGAAGAAGCCACACTTTCCTCATAAGGTCCTTGATATTATCATCTACCTACTTCATCTTGCTTGCCGTTTTAAAAGATGTCCTTCTACATACCTCATAATGGTCCTACATAGGATAAGTATACATTTAATATTTCTCTTAGTTACGTTTCATTGCTTGGACAAATACCCTACACACAAGCTTAGGAGAGGAAAGGTTTATTTAGTTCACAGTTACTGGAGGTTTCAAGATGCTGGCCCTTCTTTATAGGGTCTGGAGGAGAGGCTGAGGCGATGCCTTGTCTAGGATGATTCACTCCATACCTCAGAGTAATTACCACCTGGGGTGGGGAGAAGAACACTCTGACAGCGCTTGCTGTCAATGCAAAGGTCCGCACCTCTCTTGGCCACACCCCTCAAGTCCCACTCTGGCCCTTTGGCCCCACCCCTTGAGTCCCATGCTTAACAGCCCTATGATTTACATGAGGCTTTGGGAGGCAACTAGATACAAACCATAACAATATTTATTTAATCAAAGTTAAGATAACAAAAACCATTATAATTACAGTATAAAATTCACCATTTGTTAGGGAAAGAAAAACCTTTGACATTATTAAGCATAAAGTTTGTCTCTTATGACATTTTTGTCTTTGTATATATAAAGCAATTCTTTCAATGAACAGTTAGAGTCTATCTTTTGATAAAAACTCCACAGTCTTTCTTTTGACTTTTAATGTCATCATATCATGATTGCGGAATGATTGTCTTTCACAACACTTAATTTGAGAATTCTGAACAATGTACTTTATCCTTAAATGCTCTAAATACAATAGACTGAATGTCTGTGTGTCCTTGAAAATTCATATGCTGAAATTTTACTCTGATGTGATACGACAAAGAGGTAATGCTTGTGAGAAATGCTTTGCTACTGAGAAGAAGTCTTTAGGAGTGAAAGTGGTGTCTGTATAAGTGAAGCCTGCGTGGAGCTCTCTTGTACCTTCCTAGCTGTGAAATGTAAGAGAAGTTGTTATTATGAATTCCACATGAGTGTCCTCATTCCCAACATGCTAGCACTGAAATCTCAGACCTTTAGTCCCTGGACTGATAAACATGTATTCTTTTTTCGTTTTTAAAACCATCTGGAAGATGGTACAGTGACAGCACTTACACTAAGTTTCTACCTTAAGATCGAAGTAGAAAAAAACAAATTAAATTGTACTATTCAAGGTTGTTGAAACCACAAATCTTTAGAGCTGTTTTTGCTGAAGGATGGTGACCCCACTCAAGCATCCTGAAGTAAAGTTCAGTAAGGCATGTACACTCATAAAATACATAACTGTTTTGCCTTTGTCATTGCTAAGTTTTAATACCAAATTTAAGTAAGAAGAGCACTGATGTGCTTGTGGCTTAATGCCCCAAATTGGCTTATCCAATGCAACGGCATCATGGCCAAAGTGTGTAGAGCAGGGAAGCTGCTCATATGGTGGGGAAGAAAAGACCTGGGGCCACCCATTATGCACAGGTCAGGCCACCCAGATCCAATTACCTCAGAAACACATAAGATTTGCATTTTAGATTCAACCATAATAATCCACCCTTGGCCCCAAAATATTCATGTCCAACTCATTTTGCAAATTCTATATAGTCCAGTTCTAAATTCTAAACAGTTCAATTAGTGATAAAATGTGCATGTGCAACATAGACTCTTAGCTATGAGGTCCTGTGAAAATCAAATACTTAAGTACGTTCATCTTAAAATAGAACAGGAGAAACATTCTAATGCCAAAAGAAAGGGTGGGATAGAAAAGAAATAAACCAAAGCAGGCTGCAAACCAGTAGATCAAACATTTGATTTTCTAAATTCATGTCCTGGACCTGGCATGATGTATTCACCACAATGGCCTTACTGCAGCTCATCTGATGTCCCATGATAGTACATCTCTATTGGCTGCTTGACACTTTCCTCAGTAGCTATTATCTCTTTCTGGAACCTCCAGCTCATTGGTCAAAGCACTGCTCTGAAGTTTATTTTCCAGGCTCACACACTGACATCTCAATTACACACTGGTTGTCATTCCAGGCCTTCTTCTAAAACCTGCATGGAAGCCTCTACCCTACAACTTTTGTGTTCTACTTAGGTGAAATACTATTACCACATGAATGATGTCAGTGTCTCCTACCATGAAAGGCAGTAGCCAGGTCTCCAGGCAACATGGCTACCACTGTTGCTAAAAGCTTGTAGGGCTGGACTCTGGAAAATACTTTCTTATGCAGCCCTGAATGAGCCAGGCCCTGTGGGATACTCTTAAGAAAGCAACACGGTTCTCGGTTGCTTATAGTTTCACTTTGAGTCTGCAAATCATGGGATATGGCAAACTTCTCAATCGCCTTTAAGAGATTTTACCATTTTGTGTTTCAAAGTACCTAACTTCTTTTTAATGATAAGCTTTTCAGAAGACATGTTGTCTTTTGTCTCAATGTTGATATTGCTTCTTTTCTGACAAAATAGCACACTTGTCAAATCATTAACTTCTGCATTTTTCCCCCTGATTCTCATTATAGATTTGATTAGATGCTACAACATACAACCACTGCCTGGATGATGGACTGGTTTGAGATATCCTATATAATATCAAGTAACCCATGCTGGCTTTCAATGTTAGCCTCACACAAATTCTTGGACAATAGAAAAAGGCAGAGAAATATTGGGTCAGAATGTAATACACATGTAATACCCCAATCCAAAGTCAATGGAGGCCTTTCTAACAGAAATTAATTGCCAAAACCTGGTCTTTCCTGTCCACATTCTTACTACCACTCTGATATTCTGACATCTGACCAGAATCATTGTCCCAGTATCTTCCTTTCATTGCTGGCACAAAATAGCCAACACTCAGAATAAAGAAAGGAAGGGTTTATTAAGCTCACAGTGTGGAAGTTTCAGTCCAAATTCACCTGGGTCCAAGGCAGAGCAGTACATAACACAGGCAGCAGTTCCTGGGTATTGAAAATAGCAAAGAGTAAAGGAAGGACTAGAGAGATAGCTCAGTGGAGTAAGTGTTTTTCTGGCAAGCGCAAGGACCTGAGTTCAATCGCTAGTACCAGAAGAAAAACAAAGTAAAGGGAGAAGCAGTGACTTTGGCATCTAGCATCCCTCTCTCCCTTCCTTATTTGTAATCAAGCTATTTATCCCAGTGTGCGTATAGCACTCACACCCACAACCCAGCATTGAATCATGAATTGATCACAAATTCTAGAAGACTTCCCCAGTGACTACAGTAGGCTTTGAGGTGACAATTACACAAAAATCATAACCTTCCACCCCTGGCCCTCAAAAGACTTGTACATATCCCTCCATTTATACGAAAGAAATTTTAGTCTGCCTCGAAGAGTTGCCAAACTCCCAACAATTTCAGCATTGCTGAAAAGTTCAATTTTCAAGTCTCCCCCAAAATCTAACATGAACTCTTAATAATGAGCTCCTGTACAAATGAAAAGTTAAACACTTTACATATTCAATGACCAATAAAGAACAATTATCATTCCAAAAAGTACAAACAGCAGGGTACAAAGCAGTGGAACCAAAGCAAGTCCAAAATCCAAAAGAGAAAACATTAAGTCCTGTAGTTCCATGTGGAACATTAAAACCAATCCGGGGCAAATTTTGAATTCCGTGTGGCTCCACATCTATGGCACATTTAGTGGTAGCTCCCATGATTTATTCCTTTTGTCAGTTTTGCCTCCTCTTTGCAACTTTCCTTATATGATCCTTGTTCCTGGATTTTCCACACTTGTAAGGTGTAAGCTGTACTGTAGGTTTCACATTCACAGCTTCACACACTGCCACACCCAGGAGCACACTTTCTGACCTCCTGAGTTGCTTTATTTTTTTCTGAAATCTAGATGGAAGACTTCTTAACCTCAGAAATCTCATGTTCTTCATGCAACTAAAACAAATATCACATGGATAATGTCAATGTCTGCTGCCAGCTAAAGCACTGGTCAAGTTTTGTTCTCTTGGATAGAGGGGTTAAATGCCTGGGTTGTTGAGTACTCTGATCATGATTCTAAGGAACATATTCTCTATAATACCACTGTTGTGAAACTTGGTGTGGCCATTGCTACCATTCTAGAACATGATACTTTCTCCTTAAAGCAAAGCCTTTCACTTTGTAGCTTTGAGGCTGCAAATGGTAGAGATCTACTATTTTTTTCACGTTATCAGGTTTTTTTTTTTTTGTTTTTTGTTTTTTTTTTTTTTTGCATTTTCATGTTCCTTCATAGCAATGGAGATCATCTCAGCTCTATCTTTGCAGGCCCCAGCTTTATTGGAGATTCTTTTCTGTCCAGACTCACATTTCAAGTCATCTTACTACATTATTTGCTCTTAATTCTCAAGAGACTATAATTCCCTACAATAGCCATGTCACTGCCGCAATATTTGACAGCCCTGAAATTTCTTCTGCCAGATTAATAAGTTTTTTCACACTTAAACTTACCTTTAGGCAAAGCCTCTGGACACAAGCAAAATTCAGACAAGCTTTCTGTTAAGGCATAACACACAGCACCTGGCTTCCAACAACCAATACAGTCCTTTCTCCCAGCAGTAAAAAAAAAAAAAAAAAAAAAAAAAAAAATCTAGTCTTTACAGATAGGATTTCTATCAGCATTCTGGTCCTGCAAGCTCTGACCAGAATCTCCCAAACAGAACAGCCAGATATGGACCAGTTCTTCTCTTGCCGGTGACATCTCTGAACCTTTGCTGTCTCTTCCCATAAACCACTCCTAAAGGGTCTTAAACCATATTGTCACATAACAAATTCTACTTTGTTTACTTTTCTCTCATTGTCCTAAAAAAATATCCAACACCCCAAGTAAAATAAGGAATAATTTCACAGTTAGTAGTGGTCTCACTTCTTACTCAGCTGCTGCTAAGGCAGAGTTGTGAGTAACGGAGGGCCAGCGATCTTTGATGTCAAAAGCAGCAAAGTGAAAGGGAGGAGCTAAAGCTGTGGCAGCTAGCAAGCCTCTTTCCTTCCTTATATTGTACTCAGGCTATCCATCCCAGGTCTTGTGTAGCATTCATCCCCATAACCACAACATACTCTCTAGAAAATTGCCCCAATGATTGCATGAACATTTTTGGGGACAGCTAGATAGAAACCATATCAACCACCTATCAAGCTGTTTTCACTACATGCTAAGGTTTCTCTAGCCCACCCTTCAACAGTTTTCCAACTGTATCTCACAAGCAAGTTTCAGAGGTCTAAATCACATAGCAAAGTACAGTCAGAGCCATGCTCCAGATTCTGAAGCACTGACTGCATGAGTCAGCTTTCCCTTTCCTCGGAGAGAACATGTGACATCTAAATATTAATGACCTTAAGGGTAGTTATATTCAGTTTTGGTGGATTTGGTCTATGATCCAATCGTTTCAAAATAGAGATACCATGGTACAAGGATCTCCTATAGCAAAGCTGTTTAGTTCATTGTAGAAAGAAAAGAGATGACCACAGCTGGAACAGAAGGAGGGAGGCACCAGGTATGGTACCAAAGTCACACAACCAAGATTCAAGCAACTTCCAAACACATGAAACTTTGAGGGCCATTATTAGATTCATACTATAGCAATATTCAAGAACTTTTTGGGGCCAGGAAATACAACAATGCCTAGAATATCAACTAGGCAAAACATCCATTAAACTACCATAATTATCATAGTTCTTAAAAGAAGATATCCAGGAAAACTTCACTTCTCAAAAACTTCCTTGTACGGAATAAATATTTCATGCATTTGAGCTGTCTAAGTGAATTTTGTCTTCCCGAGACAAAAAACCCAAGTACAAAATAAAGGTGAAGATATATATTTGGCTGTACAGTATCTGTGGACAGTCATCTAGCCCCAAATCAGCAAAAGCGTCATGGAAAAGTCTGATGGGAAAAACTGCTACCAACCCTACTACAGTTAGAAAGCAGAGAGAGAGAAACTGAGCATCAACAACAAGACCATACCTCTCTTGGTCATAATCCCTGTTGCCTCCAATCAGAACTAGTGTACTTATATTACATTCACCTGTTCCATCAATCAATGAATGCATACACCACTGAGCAAAGTGCCCCTATAACTCACTTACCTTGTAAATACATGCATTGGAGGTACAATTTAAATTTACAGCACGATGGATCCATTATACAGAGATAGCCATTTCAATCCAAGTTTTACAGTAGAAAAATATGAATATGGAATATTCACCATATCATCAAATAGTTTTTGACTCATTAAATCATTCAGCAAATATATGTTCATCACTTTTTCTGTGGAAATATTCTAATGGTGCAAAATAAAGCTGGATAAAATCTCATATATTGCAGCACCGGAGGACTGTGATTCTTTTTGTGTCCGTTTTTAAATCAACAAAAGTGAAAACATATTCAGAGGAATCTAGTCATTTAACCTAAGGTTACAGATAATATTTTAGTTTTAGACACAATACCAGTATATTTTTAGCTTTGTGGGGTCATAAAAATGAAAAATCCCATATTGTACTTCTTCAATAAATGTAAAGTGTCCAACATATTTGATAACCAAAAAGAACACAAAATACAATATCCTGCCCAAATCTAATAAATTTACAATATCTTTTCTAGAAAGGGTGTGTGAAAAAGACTGGGGTTGGAAGTGGTCTGTCCTCCTGTTGAGCCAACACATTCATTAAATCTGCTTTGGATGAACTCTGAAGTCCAGAGCTCATTTGTGCCTCTTAGAGAACCGTTTCCTTTCATCTTTTTATATAAGCCTTGCTTTTAAAAACACATATCTTCTTTCTCCTATTGTTCTTTGATACTCCAGTTTTAATCAGACAAACAAAAAAGGATTAATGAAGACACATAGATGTTTATTGATTTTAAGAATAAATTATTAATTCTAATTTCATGTACTGAGATTGAAATGGACTTAAATCATACATACTATCCTACTGCAAATTATTTCCCAGAGATTAAGATAATACAAGAATAAAGAGGTATGGATACTCTTTGGACTGAAATGAGTCCCAGGTTACAGTTCATACTAATTATGGGAACAGAATATAAATAAAGCTATTCGACCGACACCATTTAAAGTAGGATTTAGGAAATCACTAGAGGGAATTAGAATATTTGAAGAGCCTATAAATCTTAGTTGGTAAAACAGTATTAAGATATCATAAGTAAATACAATTAAGTATATGTATTTGGTATTGTATTACATCCAGGATGGAGAAATGTAATGTGAATATATAACTAAGAAACCTTTACAATATCTCTGTTTTGAGCATGATTAATTTCTTCATTTACTGCATCATTACTGTAAACTTATTTTGTTCCAGGAACTAGATTTAATTATTTCCTTTCATTTCATCTGACTGCAAACATTAGATGATACTAGTCACATTAAGAGTCTCACCTTGCACTCTGCTGCCCCACATGGCCACAATTTGGGCACTCCCCCTGGCACACCCAGTGGAATGCTTCACTAATGTAGGCATCTTTTAATCCAGTCCAGTTGACACTTCACATTAACTTCCTCCCTTGAAGGAAGTCACAGAATTAGTGCATCATTTTATAATTTTGAATTATTTTATACCTCTGTGTACTTCAATTTTACTGTACATATTGGAAATTTTATCTTTTAAAGATTGAATATAATTTTAAAAGAAATTTTCTTCTCCAATTTAATTTTTCACAACTTTATTTTTTTTTTTTTTAACCAAATCTTCGTACTTATACCTGGTAGTCTAAACAACTAATTTGGAGGCAACATTATGCAATATAATGACAACTGTTGAATTCCCATTAAATAAAGAGGGTAAAGAGTGAGGGGATGTAACTATGTTAATAGTTTGCCTGAACTGAATAATTGGTGGTAAAGGAGAGAGCTTTACATTTTTTACCATTCTCATTTTCTCAATATAAATACTTATTATTTTTATAAAATAGAATTATTTCCTAATATTTGAAATTTTATACAAAAACTAAATATAAAAAGGAAATCAAATTGAATAAATATATTATTTTATATTAAAATGCCTGTTTCCAAAGTTCCCTTTCCTTTTTTTATTGTATTTTTGTTAGTTTTAATAAAAAATAACAGTGTCACAGTTTCAAAACAGATTAGTAATACATTCCCAATATTTGATACAGTACAGATTATTGTCCTTCTAGCAGTTTTACAGAGTACGGGGTGTAAATATGCTAATTTGGTACAGAAAATTTCTTCTCATTGAACTAGGAGAAAGTAGTTGTATATATAATCCAATGTTCCATAATCACTGTGCGTTATTGGCAAAATTGACAATGATGAAAGCTGTTGATTTAAACCTTTTTTATAGATCAGCCTACTAATCCCTCCAGTATTTACTTTGAAACCATCTACACTGCTTTGTAGAGCTATTGTCAGCCATCTGGATGAGTCACGGTCATTGATTGACCAGTTGGCTCTTTATGAAAGCCTGAGTTTCCCTTCCCTTTAATAACATTCTTCCTTAAATATTTCAAAAGTTAAACAAGTAATATCATTGGAATCAAATAGTTTACTAACAAATAAAAGTTAACATTTCAAATCCCTTGTATTATTAATGATGGAATGAATAAGATCAAATTATTGAAAATTTAACTGAGTCTGGTTGATGCTACAAGTAACTGGCCAGGAAATACAAAACTGTGTGATTATTTTCTTGGAAATGTTAAAACAAATATTAAGGGATATCTTTCCAAAGCTATTGCAAATAAAAGTTCAGTTCTTCTCTGAAAAAGAAATGATATGTTATGAACTACTGACTCATTGTGCTTTCTGTCAAGGCTGGGTCTTTGCCCTCCTTCGTTGGTATCATTTCTGTATTTCTTATCAGTCAACTTTATTCTTCTTTCCTTCATATACATGCACATGGTTACGTAATGGCTGGAGTCCATACAGATATTTCAGCTCACATTTTTCCATGTTGACTGCTTTGGCTTCAGAGTTGTCTTTACATACACCTGTCAGATATCTATAAGTGGGATTAGACAGTGGGAGTCCACCTAACCATTCTTTTCACCCGGTTTGCTTTCCAATACACACGAAACTACTTTATACCTTAAAACTGATGTGGGAAAGACTATGGAAGTCTCCTTACTTACTGGAGTCCAGAAACCTTTGAGACTGATGTATAATTTGCACAGTCCTTCTATGAAGTTGAGCAGACAGGAACCAGTGCATTATTTTACCCAAGGACTACTTTTTCTTCTATAACTCTCCTGTTGTCTCTCTCCCAGCAAGGAAAACTTGTTAAATAAATGAGTGTTATGCAAATTGTCATGTTACTCTGATTTCTGTACCTATGACAAAATGCTTGGAAGAAATAGGCTTCAAATAGTCATGGTTGACTTCCACTCATGGTCCCAAGAACTGTTAGTCCGTGTTCACCTGGACTCATTGCTTTGGGGATGTAGAGTGAATATCCTGGCAGGTGGGTGTGGCAAATGTTCAGGCTTGTCTCGGTCTCAGTTTCAGTAATCATGTGCTGATAATCCCTACAAATTTTCACAGAAACACACAAAAACACACTTTAAAAATTTCCCACAGGCTTCTCAATTCACTCCAGTTGAAAATCACGATTAACTCATCAAGCACCTGAGCATTTCCTGGGAACCTAACATGGCATGTATTATCATAATTAGCTTTTCCTTCAAGATTTCTTATAGCAGTTACTTTCTTCTCAGAATGTCTTTAACCACATTTTCTTAAACTGTAATGCTGTCTGAGCATTCTCCAAAGTACAGCACTCCAAACTTAGAAATATACAATAGTATATTTTTCATGTTCTCCTGTTTTATTTTGCAAGTGCTGTCTTAGTTACTTTTTTCTCATTGCTGAGACAAACTATCTTACACCTAAGATTAAAGGGGAAAAGGTTTATTTAGCTCATAGTTTGTGGAGGCTTAAGTCTACAATCTGCTAGCTCTGGGGCAGTGTTACATAGCACAGTTTCAACCATTCATGGCAGCAAAAGATACCAAAAAATGAGAAAAGGAGGAGAAACTTCTTTCTGTTTCTTACACTGTATACAAGCTACCAGCCCTAGGGGGTGTGTAGTTCTATGACTCTTAATTGCAGCACTGAGCATTGAATTGGGCAGCGGATAAATCAGAAACTGTATACAGAGGCTCATGTTGTGCAAAATCCTGCCTTCACCCCAGCTGCCTGAGGCTTTGGAGAAACAGCTAGACAAAATCTTTAACAGGTTTCCTGATATGCTGGTAAGTAATAAAATAAATTAGAGAAGACTTTGTGAGCTAGGAAATCAAGTTTCTTCAGAGGGAGTTATTAGACATAATGGAAAATGAAACAGGCTTATTTTCTTTTTTAAAATTTAAATATATTTAGGTCATATAAACTGTGAGCAAAATATTATAAAGTTATTTAGTGAGTAAATTGTGATTGGAGCTTAAATATCATATCAAGAATGGTCTACATACATAGGACTTTAAATGTGAGAATATAAGTTCTAAGCAACTATAATACAAGCACTTCAGTGAGTTTTCTTATATTGTAATGCTCGTTACTTCTGATGAAGATTATTGTAAGAAGATATTAACCACATCTATCAATAATAACTTTCAATACTTTGTCAAAGAAATAAGATTTAATATTGCAATAGTGAATTGGCTTTTAAAAAGACTGCCTCTGCCCTCAGGGATATCAGAGTCAAGAAAAACCTAATAATTCAATATTAATTACAAGAATATGTGATAGGATTGCAGGTAATTGTCATGTAGTATAGGAACAAAGAAAATGTAATTCTGATTTCATCTGGAGATTGAATATGCCTTAAGATCATTTGTCTGTTAAGCTGTAGCCATAATTACTAAGCCAAATTTATTTTTAGTTTTAACTAAATCAGCACGATGTTAAACATTCTTTCTCTGCTTAAAATATAAAGTATTCATTGTTTGTTTTTTACCACTCAAAGTGATGGAATGAAATAAATTTTGTGATTTTTTTTTAAAAATCATTCATTTAGACATATAGTGGTAATAATTTGTCTGTCTAGAATACAAAATATTTCTATATTATTGAAGTATGTAATAAAATAATAGCATATATATTTTCTTGTATGTTCAATGTATGATTCACATATGTAATCACTGTTTTTGAAACAATTATAAAAATATAGAAATTAAATTGCAATATATAGCTGATGAGATAGTCTAAGTACTTGCTGGGCAAGTGCAAAACCTGGGTTTCATGCCCCATATCACATGTGCTGCGAGCCCTGGAACCCTGGTACTCAGTGTAGGCACCTAGTTTTGTGGAAGCTGAGACAGGAGGAACACTATGAGTCTGAATTTTGTAATGAGAAACTGTACCAAATAAATAAATAAATAGAAATATGTTAACTTACTTTTAAATTATAGATATAGGAAAATATTTTCAGCATTTTGTATATCTTCTTTTAATACCTTCTCAAAAATATTATCATTTCACATACATAGTTGTGCAATTTTTATGTATTTATCTGTATTTTTAGGGAAGGGTCTACAGGTTTTTCAGGGTCTCATTACTAGATTGGGCTCAAAGTGATCCTTCTGTTTACAGCCTTTCAAGAGCTGGGATTACAGGCACATGGCACTATGCCCAGTCTCAATTGATCTCTCAGCATGCCCAAGGGGTGGGCTAGCATGTCAAGGCTGGAGACTGAATCCCCAGCCCTGCGCCTGCTTGCAGGTGCTTTAATCCACTGAGCTACTTGGCCAGCCCTTATTGATTTATTTTTAATCTTTTATTTCTTTATTGATTTGGCACAGGGCTTCACTATGCAGCTCAGACTTGTAGTGATCCTTCTGGGATGTATTGCCATACCTGGCTTCAGTGGCTGGCACAGTGCATCTGGAATGCCAGGGTAGGCATAGCATATAGTATCAAGGATTGAACTTGACTCCTTACAATTCCCAGGCATGTGCTTAGCTATCACCCTAGACCCTATAAGAACAACTTTGAATGAGCCATTTTATCCTTTAAAAGAATAACTTCTAAAGTATAGAAGTAAAATTCCAAGGAGATGTAATATGTTACAGTGTATATTTGAGCATTTTTAAAGATATCTGAGAAGTTGCACTGATGTGCAGGTAGATATGAATGAATGAAGATAGAGAAAAATGAAGAAGATTGCAATACTGATGAAAAATTTTCCACGTTAAACTTGATTTCCTACCTTGTTCATCAAACAGAATTTGTAGTTGAATGTATAATGAAAGAGAACACTGTATTTGACCTCTCAGTCAGTACTTTTATGGAAAATATCATGGAAAGTGTTTACTAAATCAGCAGCAAAATTAAAATCACAGATCTTAGGTATGAGTGTCAGCATAAAAACACTTTCAAATCACCAGAAATTCCCTTGATGAGCAAAGAAGTTCAGAGAATTCCAATAAGATATATGGGAAAACAGTATCAATTTTATCAGTGTTTTATATTATCCGCTGCATGAAATATGTATTATTTCTAGAGTACTGTATTATACAATAAGAAACAAGAAACAAATATGTTCGCATTTTCTCATTCATTCTCTATGTTAGCTTGTCTTTACCTCTATAGGTAGGTAGGTGAGCAGATTAAATAGATAATGGATAGATGATAGATAGATAGATAGATACATAGATACATAGATAGATGACAGAATGATTGAAAGATGATGGTGAAAGAATCATAGAGGGTGAGTATGAATCTTTTCAAAATACATATGAAATCTAATTTCTAACTTCAAGCTGCTTTTTGAAAATATTTAAATATAAACATAAACCAAAGCATAAAGTTTGCCATGTGTTTTATCATTATTTATTCTAACACATTCCTGACTTGAAAAGGAATGTGCCCACATTAATGGTGTCAATAATTCTTTGAATGACTCCTGTAAGGTAGGAACTCCAGGAATTCTTTTCTTCTACCCCTGCTCAAAATACAGTGTAGATGTTTTAACATCATGATATGTTAGAATAGCTGGCATACTGCAAATGCTCGAATTAAATTTTTTGAAGTGATATAAATCAGAACACAAGTTGCATTGCTATGGTTTGTGTCTAGCTGTCCACGCAAAGCTTCATGTAAGCCATGGGGCAGATGCAGCATGAGGAGCAGCGAGGGACTTGAGGGACTAGGTCAAAGGAGCAGTATGGCATTTGAGGGGTGGGGCCAGAGTCCCCAACTATTAAACTGACCACATGTGCCTCGCCTGCACCTTCCCAGGCCTGAAAACCTCACTTAGATGTATGGAGCTGATCACCCTGGACCCGGTGGTTCAATGCCTCAAGGTCGTGATATGTAATTCAGGTTGCTTTAAACTCCAGAAACTGCCGAAACCTCCAGTAACTGTGAGCTAAATAAACCTTTCCTTCGCTAAATTTGTATGTTGGGGATTTGTCCCAGCAATGAAAGAAAAGTAACTTAGACAGAATTTGGTACTAGCGGACCAAGGCCAATACTGTGGCTAAACCTGACCATGTGCGTTATCACGTTTTGGGACTGGCTTATGGGAAGAATAAAGAAAGGTTTGGAGTTGTTGCCTGCAAGAGAAGCCCTAAAGAGCTTTGACCTTTCTATAGGGGAGATTCTCGTCAGAGCTCAGACAAGAAGACTAATAGGAATCATGCCTATAAAGGTCAGACTGGAGAAGATTCTGCTGAGAAATACTGCATTGGTTGCTGGACTCCAGATCATTTGTGTTTTGCCTTTGAAGAAAGTTTGTTTGAATTTTGCCCATGTCTGGAGACTTTGCCTGAGATATAGGTTAAATGTGGAGTTCTGATTAATCTTTCAAAGGAAATCTCAAAGCAGTCAAATATTGGTGCAGTGGCATGGTTATGTTGGGAGCTTTTAGTCAAATATATGCTGAGAATGAACAGCAAAGAGCCCAGCAGAAGGATTTAAAATGTGAGTTTGGACAGAAAGTATTATAAATTACAGAATGGCACCACTATAGAGAATTTGTTTCTTGAAATCAGGATTGGAATGCTCAGAAATCCAGGGACTTGTTCCCTACAGTTAAGAGGGAAGGTTTCCTGGCTACTGCTTCAGCTAGCAGCAGACCCTGGCATCACCCATGTGGTGTTAATTTTTGTTTCATGAAAAATGCAGGAGTTCTGAGGTTAAGAAGGCTTCCACCTCGATTTCAGAAGGCCTGAGAGGCTAGGAAGTGTGCCCCTGAGAGGGCAGTGTTTAAAGCTATGAGTGAGAAGCTCAGTCTGTGGAAATCCTAGAAGTTCGGAAAAGTCAGGAATGTGGATCATCTAAGGAAAATTGCAAGGAGTGAGCAAAGATGGCCTAAGAGAGAAGCCCTGGAAGGTTCCAGGAAGAGTGCAATAGGACGGAGGCACATGGAACTCACAGTTTGTCACATTGCTTTGGATGTTTCACATGGAACTATGGGACTTAATGTTTGACCTGCTGATTTTGGTTTTGTTTTGGTCCCAATAGTTTATACCCTCCTGTATATACTTTTTGAAATGTCAATGTTTACCTTGTGCCTTTGAATTCTGGATGTATGTACCTCTTCAGTTTTCTGGGGGGTAGTAAAAAGTTGAGAGATATAGCCTTATATCCTGGAGGAAAGTTGGGGGACTTTCAGCAATGTTGAAACTGTTAGGACTTAGGCAGCTCTTAGAGATGTACTACATGTTTTTCATATGTAAGACTTGGGGGGGGGATCCAGGGGCAGAATGCTATGTTTTGTGTCTAATTATACCCCAAAAGCCTAAAGTAGGGCATTGGGCAGTTGCAGCTTGAGGACTAGTGAGTAGCTTGAGAGGCAGGGCCAGAGGACCAGGATGGGGCTTGAGTAGTGGGGCCAGAGCGGTTCCAACCATTAAACTGACAACATGTGACTCCAGCGCACACACCAGGCCTGGTAGCCTCTCTTGGAGGTATGGAGTGGATCATCCTGGACCCAGCAGCCACAGTGTCTGGAGGTCTTGCTATGTAATTTAGGTTACTTTAAACTATGAAACCTCCAGTAACTGTGAGCCAAATAAACCTTTCCTTTCCTAAGCTTGCATGCTGGGGATTTGTCCAAGCAGCAAGAGAAGAGTAACAAAGGAAAATGGCTCAAAGTGAATTTTTATTGAAGTGACACAAATCAGAACACATATTGTACATGGATATTTAAAATGAATTTGTAATTTTAATGTGAAATGAACTATTTAATGGAACAATAAATACATAATCAATATGTCTGGAGCGACAATTAATTGCTACTTAAAAATGCTACTTATGTTTGTTACAATTGTAAAGAAATTAAGTTTTTGACAGACATCAGGTGGATTGTGGTTTTATGCTTGTATTCTAAAATCTTCAGGAAAATAATTCCTGTATCTTCCAAATAGATATTTATATTTATATTTAACTGTCCATGTATTTTGATGTTGTTTACAACCTTGCAAATGTTTATAAATATAGGAAAATTATTTTGCAAATGACTAAATTGATATCCTATAATTTCATAATATGGGTTCTGAACTACAGAATCCAGGAGCTTCTCATGAAGACAGACTACAGAATCTAGGAACTTCTCATTGAAGACAGTTTTCATTTAGTATAATTTTAATTATGTTGTTTTCAAACTTGTGATGCTTTCTGTTTCTTCAATTTTCAATTTTATATTTCATACTGAAACAATAATCATGATTTATTGAGTTCTCACTTATCAATCAGGTCTTATTTCAGTAATTACAATTTCTGCTTTGTTTTGATCATTTAATTTTGAAATAATTATAGCCTTTCATTTCAATGTCAGAATAGCATATAAAGTCTCATCAACATTTACTCACCTTTCCTCTTAAAGGGATATTTTACACAAATAAGGAGTGAACAGGAACCTAGGAAATTGAGGTGAGTAAAATATTAAAGTTAATTACAAATTTTAGTTTCACCCATCTGTAATGAATTTTCTTTTACATGTGTATGGGTATGTCTATGTAAATTTTTACATAATTTTATCATATGTTTTCATTTGTAAAACCTGTTTTAATTATTCCAGTACAATAAAGATGGTCTAATTATTTTAATTTTAATTTAATTTTACTTTGTATGTTTTAAGCAATGGTATACAGGATGTTCAGGGACTCGCTAGTAGATCAGACTCCTAGTGATCCACCTGTTTACAGCTGCCCAAGACATGGGATTAAGGTGTGCACCACCACATCCAGTCTCAATTGCCATCTTAGCATGCCCCAGAGGCAGGACTAGCAGGGCAGACTCCGGGATTGAATCCCCGAATCCTGTGCCTGCTTGCAGGCATGTTAATCCGTTGAGCTATTTGCCTGGACCAAAATTGAGAAGGATCTTTTCTTTCTTTCTTTCTTTCTTTCTTTCTTTCTTTCGTTCTTTCTTTTTTGTATTTCAGTGAAGGAACTACAGGGTGCTTAGGGTCTCACTACTAAATCAGATTCATAGTGATACACCTGTTTATAGTCTCCCAAGAATAGGCATTACAGGCACATGCTGCCATGTTCAGGTTCAGATGCTGTCTAAGGACACCTCGGGGGCAGGGCTGGACCCTGCAAGCCTGGGGCTCCAACTCCTGTCTCCTGAACCTGCTTGCAGGCTCTGCAAGCCACTGAACTATGTGGCTGGCCCAAGATGTTTTATTATTTTATATGCAAAAGAAAGTTTTGTCCCAAAGGGATATCCAGCAATCAGTTGTCTTTTGCTATAGTTTGTTATTGTGAGAACACTGAATATATGGAATCACTGAAACAGAAAACAAAGTTAACACTCACAAATCTATAGCATTCATATACACCAATAACAAACTCAGTAAGAGGGGATCTAATGAAACGGTAGCATTCATACTCAGCAATAATTTTATCACACCTGCACAACAGTAACAATGTCACTGAGAGGATATTTAAGGAAACGACAACATACATAATAGCACCAGGAAGAATGAAATACTGAGGAGTGACTCTAACCAAGGAAGTGAAGGACCCCGAAAATGAAAACTACAGTACTCAAGAAAAAAACAAAACAAAACAAAACAAAAAACAAACAAAACAAACAAACAAACAACAAAAAAAACAGACAGAAGAGAACACCAGACAATGGAAAAATATCGCCTATCCCTGGATAGTCAGAACAAACATAGTGGAAATGGCCATTCTTCCAAAACTATTGTATATACTCAACACAATATCAATCAATTGTGAATAGCATTCCTTATCTGACAGAACTAGAGAAAGAAATCATTAAGCTCAAAAGCGATCTAGATTAGCAAACCAATTCTGTACAACAAAAGCAGGGTAAAAGAATCATAATCCAGGGCTACAATCTATAGTACAAAACTACACTAGTAAATAAAGCATGCTATTGGCGCAGTCACAAAGACATGAGTGAGTGGAACAGAGTGAAAGATACAGAAACACAACCAACATATATTATTTTTGCAAAAAGACCACATCTCTTTTCAAGAGGAAAAATAGTCTCTTTAATAAATGTTGTTGAGAAAAATTAACCATTGATGAACAGAAGAATAAATTTAGACCAATATCTGTCTATACATCATCCATACACTATATTAAAATATAAGGGAATTAAACATCTAAACATTAGAATAGAAACATCATTCTGCTGGAAGTAAAAAAAAATAGATATAACTCTTGAAGATGAAGGTGTATGCAAACATTCTGAACAAAACCTGGATTGGATATGAAATAATATTCAGAATCAATAAACAGGATAAGATCAAATTGAAAAGATGTTGCAGAACAAAGGAAACTATCAAGTAAAAAGACAACCTACGAATGAGAAAAACCTTGCCATAGACACCTTACACAAAGGACTAATATCTAAGATACATAAATAACTCAAAAATACACTTCTGAAAATAAATGAACCACATTCAAAATGAGCATTTGAATTCAATAGATACTTCTCAAATAAATAAATACCAGTGGCTAAAAAAGAAATTAACATTGTTCAACATTACCAACTACTTAAAACATTCCAATAAAGACAACACTGAGATACCATCTCACCCCAGAAACAATGTCTGCCATTAAGAAATCAGTCAATAACAAATACAAGTGAGGGTAGGGGAGAAATGGAATCTTTCTCTAATATTAATTTGACTGTAAACTGATACAATGTCTATAGAAGTCATGATGAATAGTCCTCAAAAAACTGAATTGAGAAGTTCTATTTATGTACATTGTTTGACTACCTACATTATCAACTGTAAACATTCACTAATAAAAGTTTTAAAAGGTGAAGTTATAAGAATACTGTTAATGGGACTGTGGACAATGTTATTTTGTCATTGAAGGATGGAGAATTTATACTTTCTTTGATTTTATGGGATTTTATGGATATCAACAATTATGCTTGGGCTTCATAAAACACTGATATATTTGTGTCAAATAACATTACATAAAAATTTTGATCATAACATGTTGGATTAAAATGTAGATGATAGATATTGTGATAGGCAAAATAATATCCGTTTCCAATGTTTATTGCAGTGTGACCATACTGAAATATGCATCACAATATACTTGATATTTGAGGTAAAATAGTGAACATTATAAAATACAGGAAATCTTAACTATTCATGGAATCTTTATGTAAACTTTAGCTCTTAGAATGTTGAATGATTAGAAAAGAAATCTGAGTCAAAGAAAAGAATGTGATGATGGAATAAAAGAACTTGTTGGTTAAGCAATTTTTCCTAATGTTGGCATAAAGGATAAAATAATGAGGTCCCACAAAACAATTGCATATGTCCTCTATTCATTGAAACATTAAATCATCACTTTTTAGAAAGTGAGTTAAGCCTGATGAAAACAAAAGACATACAAGTAGATTAAATAGACAAGACTTTCTTATCTCCAGAAAAATGATTAAAAATATTTGTGGTTTTAAAGCACTAATTTTGTGAAAATTTATGAGGATCAACAGAAAAGAAATCATGACAGATTATAGATAGATAGATAGATAGATAGATAGATAGATAGATAGATGATAGATAGATGATAGATAGACAGACGGACAGATGGAGAGAAAGGCAGTGCTGTCTTTATTCTGTACAACTAAGGATAAATAATGAATGGAAAGAAGAATACAATTTAGAGTCACCGGTACCTATTGCTCTAGATCTGTATGCTATCATAAACACACACTGAGTAAATCATTTTTCATGAGACTTGTACAGGATTCTTCTTATAAATTTTGTATCTCTGCTCATACCAAGTAGATCATTTTACTTATTCTTGTTTGTCTGGGTCTTTCTCCACCTTGGTCATCCTATTTGTTTCAACTCTAATTTTGTAGAGTTACAAAACATTTAATTATGAGAAGCATTTCAATATACTGCTCTGAGATGCAATGGTAAATTTTCATTTGTAAAAGCTTCTTTTGTGTTACATTCTGAATAATCTAATGTGCATATACTTAGCCTGGTTCACATACGAATAGTATTTATCATCAGAAAATTAGATTTAGATTTCTGAGCTACTATACATGTTGTGGGTGAAAAATAAATCTATGAAGTTAAATGACTATAATTGGAATGTTAGTCAAAGTAGCACTGTCATAAACTATACACTTTATCAGTTAGAATTTTCTTCTGGCTGTCTAATTGATTCTTATTATTATCAGCATTTAGTGATTGAAGTCAGAGAAACCTAGTGTGCTACAAACCTTTATTAAACTGTGAGCACGATAAAATTTTACCTACTTGATAAAGAAGGAAACTCTTTATATACTCCCAAATTCTGCATCAAATAAAGCAAAAACCTAGTGCCAATTTTCCTCCATTCTCAACCGTCATTACTGTAAGTTTGATAAGTCATGAATATCTGAAAAAGAAAATTGCCTACTAGCAAATGGCTGTAATGATAGATGGAACTACACTAAGTATAAGAAAATTGCATGAATTAAATTCCAAGAAAGAAGTTTTCAGATAAATTTTAAAATCGTAATGCCATTCTTTCTTGATTCTTGAGGGACTTTCTTTAACATAGTTTTGGGGTATGGTTTAGAATAACAAATGGAACTAATACGTATTATAGACATTATCAAATATATTAATTTTCAGCACCTTTGGTTAGATGCCTGATTGCAATCATATTGCTTCCAGTATTATTTTTTTGTCACAAGCATGATTGGACCCTCTGTGTGACTTAGCCACAAATCAAACATCCACTGGGTTCAGTTTAAGAAAAGCACTACAACACTATTCCTAAATCAAATTTTCTTTAACTCACGTACATTTTCACCACGGGAAAATCTAGCAGTATTTTTTATTAACTGAATTGTCTATCCCATAATCATTGCTCAATAAAGTAAAAAGTAAATTTGAACTATCAAAAGCAGGAGAAGAAATATAATACATTTTATACATGACATTGACAAAAGTAACTCCACTTTTTCCTAATGGATATTGTTTTTGAAGGAAAAATGAGTTAATAAATTTTACTAGATCAATGAACTTAAAATACATTAGGTCTCTAGTCTGCACTTTTCATATTTATATTTATAGCTTATCATATTATTGCTCAATTTTAAGCCACTTTAAATTACTAATTTGAATTGAATATGCATGACAACGTATAATGTCTTCTTACATTTCTATTTACAGAATTTAAAAGCCTAATTTTTTTTTTTTTTTGTCTTTTTGAGACAGGGTCTCACTGTGCAGTTCAGGCTGGCCTTGAGCTCACTTTCATAGCCCAGGCTGGTCTCAAACTCGCACCGATTCTCCTGCCTCAGCCTCCCGAGTGCTGGGATTAGAGGCGTGTGCCACCACGCCCGGCCAAAAGCTTAATTATTATAACTTTAAAACTTAAAATTACAAAATTAGATTTAAGTAAATTGAAAAGAAGCTAGTTTTAAGTGAACACTTTCAAAATCTTTAACATGTGATCCATATTTGTACTGTTCACACAAAGACATTCACACCACAATCCCAATAAACTTTGAATATGCTGTGATTCATATCAGAGGAGAATTTATAGATTATATAGATTTCACGCACCATGAAATACAGAAAATACTCTGAATTAGTTTGTTAGGTCCAAATTAGTCCATTTTTAAATCATTTCTAATGACGTCTTAAATAGAGAACTTGCTTTGGCTAGAGTCAGGGATATATTGTGGAGGAGGTAGAATAGATGCTGTAGAGAAGGCTAGAAAGGTCTCTGGTGTGGGCTGGCCCGACAAACCCTTTCTCATGTAAGCAAGTTCATGAGTGGGCCAGAGGGAGACCTGTAGGAGATAAGGGTAGGGTTAACTCTCTGGCATTCAGACTGGAAACACGAACCTCAGCCCTAGAACCACACAGAACAGGTATCTTCCAGAATCTGATTGATGATGCTGGGTGAGGAAGTTTTCCCAGGTCTTACAAAAAATAGGTCAAACCTGGTAGCACACTGCTTTCACTATGACAACTGGAGTGCAGAAATAAATGCCCATATTCTATCAAGATTTCTGTCATTCAGGAATTGTGAAATAATGCAAAAGACTTTATTTATTTTTTGTAGTTATCAAATTTTGTGATATTTAGATAAGTGGAAGATTATCACCAGTCTACACTCAGCATTTTATTTTTCCTCTTTCCTGTGTAAATCAGTACTTTCAAAATACATACCATCAGACATCAAGTAGCACATATAAAAAGGAACATACATATGGAAAATCAAACAATAGTATACTTTGCAAAAATTAACTAAATTGATTTATTCTTATTCTTTGAGAAATAGCACCATTGCCTTGTGCCGTGAAAGAAGGTTTGGTGCATGAAGTAATCATGTAATTACCTATGAGCACAACCATGCATTTGTCACATAACAATCTCTAAAACTCAGAGTTCATTAAAAGTTTAGGGTCCATGACACATATGTAGGAAATTCTAAAGGGAATAAGAATTTCAAATACAAAGATTTGATTAAACATGACTTGAAGCCAGAAGTTAATTAATTTATTCTATTATATTTTTAGGTTACTATGTATTAATAATCATATTTAAATTTAGAAAGTTTTTTTTTTTTTTTTTAACTAGGAATTGAACTCAGGATCTGGCACTTACCAGGCAGAGACTTGTGCCCCTGAACTACTTCCTGGGCCTCTCATGAAGATAAGTTTAAATGAAAACTCAGTTCAAAAAGATTAAAGTACCTGGATGTGGTGGTGCATGCCTATAATCCCAGCACCTGGGAGGCTGAGGCAGGAGTATCAGTATGAATTCAAGGCTAGCCTGGGCTATAAAAGTGAGCTCAAGGCCAGCCTGAACTGTACAGGGAGACACTGTCTCAAAGACTAAATTAATTAGTTAATTAATTAATTATTTTAGGTAAAGCAATAAAATTTATGTAAATTACTTTGATTATATGTTTCCAACATTGTGAACTGAAACTGAAAAATAAAATGTGTGCATAATCTCAGTTTTCTATTAATTTTAAAAAGAGTTGAATTCCTCAAGTTTTCAGTGTAGAATGGCAGCTGTCCAGGAAATATAAGTGAACAGACAGGAGATTGTCTGTTCCAGTTACTTTTCTAATGCTGCTGGGACAAAGAACCCAATACTCAAAATTAAAGAAGAAAAGGTTTATTTAGCTCACACTTAATGGAGGTTTCAGTCCATTTATAGCTCCAAGGCAGACTGGCAAAGGGCAGAGGGCAGCAGTTCATGGTAGTGGAAAATAGCAAAACAGAGCACAAGGAGGAGTAACAGCAACAGTGGTAACAGAGAGCAGCACTGTCACCCGTACGTTACATTCGGTCCATCCCTCTCTGGCTGGGTGTAGCGCTCACAGCCCTAATCCCAGTAGATCATGAGTTAGTCACAAACTGTGGAAGCCTGCCCCATGACTTACATGAGGCTTTGGGAGGACAACTAAACACAAACCACAGCAGCTGTGAAAGTGCGGTTATAAGGGTAGAGCGTGCTCTTGAATATACAGCATGGCAATGCTAATAAATTTTTGGGCATTAAAATATTTTGCAATCAATGTACAAAATGCCTTTTAAAATGGAGATCTAGCTGCAAAATAAGTATTATTATAAACTATTATTAGTTATAGGTATTAAGAGAAATAGTTGCCTATAGCTTCATTTCAACTAAACAAGATAAAAGTATATTTTTGTGAACATTGGCTTCTTTTGCTGACATCAAATACTTATTTCTCTTTAAAGTTCTCTATTTAGTAAAAATCAGTTCAGATCACCAAATTAAGTACTCATGAGTTTGGCAAACATTTTCAAATTAAAATATGAATTTTAATTACTTCACTAAAATAATCATTCGCTTTACAACAATTACTAGGGTAGCATGTTTTGGGGGCATGTTCCCTTTAGAAGGCTTCAGCTAAAAATGATCTGAGGAGTGTTTCTGATTAACACATCATTTTTTAGAAAGGTAAAATTTGAAGGACAAATTTAATACTCTCACAAGATAAAAGCAAATGTTTTCTTAAAACTTTTAAGTAGCTGTCAGAAACATGGGCAGATGGCAAATAAGCACATGTCAAGAAGGGCAATGTCTTTTGTCAACAGTAAATGCAAGCAAAACATTACAATGGCTACAATTCAAGATGGACTTGGGTTACTACACTTTGTAATACGCTCTTCTTAATATGTAGTTTTAATAGGGTCCAATGATCATGTTCAATTGACTTGAAAATTTAGAAACACAATGTCAATCTTTGTAAGTTTTATTCATAATTGGACCAAACTCAAATCAAACAAGATATTCTCCCAAAGAATAAAGGCTAAAGGAATCATTGTACACTTACCCACTGGCATACTAGTCACTAAAGAAAAATTGCAGTGCTATGGGCCCATCCTAAGAAAGTTGGTCCAATTGAGAAGAGACTGCATAATATAGTCATAAAAATAATCATGAATTTACCAAAAGTGTGAAGACCTTTGAACTCTTGAGTAGGGGAATAATATTTTTTTTAGTAAATTAGAACCAAGCTGTATGGTGCTGTATTATTGAACAATTGACAGTAGCTCTCCACAATGGCGGTGTTATAGTCAGTGAGGATTATCTGAAGTGTGATAACTGCTAGTTAAATAGATAGCAGTTCATTTATTATGTGCCACAAATATACATAGGACTTCAACTGATTCCGATCTAAAATAAAATCAACTGAGAGTTTTGAGGATTTCGTGATGGAAACAATCATGTACTAAAAATCCAAACTTTGTAATCAACATAAGAAATAGTTTGTTCAAACAAAAACATCTTTAGTCAAAGTGGTTCTGATGTAGCCTCCATGTTCCCAGGATACTACGAATCAAAAAAATGCTGATAATAAACTTTACTTTTAGAATGAAGGATATTGGAGCCGGAGAGAGAGCTCAGTGGTCAAAGCATCTGCTTAGGCAAGCTTAGGCAACCACAGGGACCACAGTCTGATCCCCATCCCCGTGTGCTGCATCAGCCCCACCCCCAGGGCAGGCTGATCCGGCCATAAATTAAATAAATAAATAAAATTAGAATGAAGGATATTGATAAATTCAAGATTCATATATTATGAAAAAAGAAGATAAGGATAGTAGAATAACCACAATACAAAATAAATTCTAATCAAGCATTAATAATAGACATTGCAATGCTCAATATTTTTTCAAGAAGTTCACACATGTCTTGAAATAAAACTTGGTTTTGCTTGTTCTATCACAAATATGTAAACCAAAATTTTGAGAAGCACCTGATCAGAAAGCTTAAAAATACTTTGAAATATCTTAAAATACTCAAGCAGTTTGAAATCATTTTATATTTATTTTGTCCTTGTTATGAGGAAATCAAACTTGGCAGTGACTTTGTCAACCTTTACCCTGGAAAATATTAATGGTCTTTTCCTATGGGTGAGTAGACATAAGGATTAGTAAAAATATGAATTTACTATATATATTTGATAGATAATAGATTTAAAATATATGATAAGTGGACACAGAGTAATGACATGGACATTTCAGCCCAAAAGATGATTACTACAAACTGTGATGTTTTAAATTTTTATTTTAGGGAAGAATGTATAGGGTATTCAGTGTCTCACTACTAGATCAATCTCAGAGTGTTCTGCCTGTTAGAGTTTCGCAAGACCTGGGATTACAGGCATGTGCCCAGTCTCATTTGCCATCTCAGTGTGCCCTCGGGGGTGGGGCCCCCATGGCAAGTTTGTAGATTGAACCCCTGGACCCTGTGCTTGTTTGCAGTTGCTTTAATCTTCAGAGCTATTTGGCTGACCAACAAACTATGCTCTTACATGGAATGTTTAAATCTATGTGGAATTACTAGTAGTACAACCATATTACTGTACAAGTTCTAAGGGAAATACTATAATTGTCATTATTTCAAATAAATACTTTGAATCCCTTACTTAATATAAAATCTATAATTACAAATGCCAGAGCAGGGATGGGTATATTTTCCCCTTTCTCCATTTGATCTTATATAATGAGAATAAATAGATCTTTCCTTGGGAATATTTTATAGTGTGGGGAAAATGCTCCTGTGTGTACATATGGAATGGCTCAAACTGATTTTCTGAATTTATTTTGCCTGTTACACATGCTCTATAGTTTAGTGACCTTAAGAGCATGTTTAGAGAACAAAGCATTCACTCAGGGTATGTCTATGAAAAAGCCAAATAGGTGCCAGTTAAAATGGAAGAAGAAGAAGAAGAAGAAGAAGAAGAAGAAGAAGAAGAAGAAGAAGAAGAAGAAGAAGAA